>LQNS02278001.1:7195649-7209107 GCA_001587735.2 Parhyale hawaiensis
TTTGTTAAATTTGTTGTTTTGTTGCGTTTTTTGTCAAGTGTCCCTTAATTCTGCTCACACTAAATTCATAATTATAAGTTAAATATACATAACTTTTTTTCTTATCCTTCGGATCGTAATAAATTCTGAGCATATTATTAGGTATCCCAATACATCTTTTGTGTTAAAATTTCAGCATTGAACCTTTTACAGTTTTTGAGATATGAATTTTTTTTTTATTTTTGTCCCTTAATTATGCTCGCAACTGTACTGTTCGCCAGTCATGAGGGTACAAAACGCAGACACGACTTGTCTAGCAATTGTTACCGAGGAGCAAAAGTTGTGCAAACTCTCCGGCGTCACGGCAGTATTCACATACCGCACTGCAAGTGCCAATGATCAAGTTCCGCATATTTCTCATGATAGTAAGCCCGCTTAGCCAAGAAAACCTATTTCAGGGCGATGTTCAAACATGTGCAGATGCATTAACGACTGATCTACAGAAGCTCTTGTTCCATTAAATATTTCGCATTCTGTGCTCTCACGTGTAGCGGCTAGTGGATAACCCTGCCACGATTAAAAATAACTCAAGGTCCTCTGGGATGAACACGGGCTAAAATGTATCTTGTATGGAGGACACTGGGCGTCAAGAAGTAAGGAACATGTACCGGCAGTATTTACTCACAGAGGAATGGGAGAAGCTGATGCAGAACTGACAGGCGTGGCGATGGCATTACAAGGACCCCCCACCTCCAGCACGTCCTTGCCACTGTCGCCACTGCCGTCCGGGGAGGAGCACCAGCGGTCGTCAGGGGAGTAGATGGCATCACCAGTGTACTGACCACAGATGAAGCTTTCTTACCACAATGTTATTGGCAGTAATATATATGGTAGCTAAAATCTCGAATGCATTGTAGCTGTGTTTTAAAAAAGTAAAGGGATAAGCAGTATGAGAAATATTAGAAGGAATTGCGTAGGAAATACTAAGCATGGGAAGCGCAGAACATAATACAGTATAGACGAATTGCTAAAGTACAAAAGTAAAAAAATCTGGCGTGGACAAGGCTATAGTATTAACTCGAATTATTTGAAGTCCGCCAGGAGCTCAACTCCAAATAACAAAACAGTGGCGAACCAACATACCGTAATTTAGCTTTGTGGCCTTTTGCCCATCATAGGGCTCAATTTAGAGCAAATTGTAATTATCACACTATTCAAGAGTAAAATCTACTGCACGACATGGGGGTCATCATAATCACCAAGAGCTTCACAACATAGCTGGGCAGTGGACACAAGTCGCCAAACGGTTAAAACCATAGGCTAGTATATATGGTTATATAAAAAATAATTCAGAAGGGAAGCTCTAGAGGCATTTCGTTTGGTTCTCCCACAATAAGCATGGCTATGCAATAGTATTAGCAGTGATCACGCAGCTTTGCATATCAGTGCAATCACACACATGGTACCCGTCACTGGCCTCTCAGTGCCTGCCATAACCAACTATATCACCTAGAATTCAATTTACAGCACAAGTTTACGTAAGTTATTCCTCTATTTCGAGAATCTGTTTTCTATGAATCGATGCCTAAAAACTCAACAATTCATGATTCTCTGTGACAGAGGATACTGTTAGTATACAAAAAACAACTTACAGCAACTCTGTAATGATTAAAGATATTTTCTTACAATATCATTCTGTAATTTTCTTCCTTACGGTATCAAGTACGATGGCATCACCTATGCCGACTATGCAAGAGGGGGAGATTGATCACACGACTTCTGACAACTTCTGTAAATAAGGGCCCCTAAAGCAGTGAGACCTACCAGGAGACGACAGAAATTGAATTTTAATGAGAAGATAACAATTCTGAATGGATTTAACAAGGGAAAGAAAGCAGCTGATATTGCTGAAAAGTTCAAAATTGTATAATGCAAAATAAGGCTTATCAAGAAAATGAAGGACTTATAAGGACGTATGTAACTATCCAACTATAGCGATGGATTCAAACTATAGCAAGCTTTTCAAGGCTATAAAGTGAGAACCGCCTGTATATAAAGGTCTTTTGAGAAAGTATGAGCACAGTTCACAACAGTAAGCATCACCAGCAGCTGCTCAGTTAGTGTTGCCAGTTCCAAGATGGTAAGGGTAAGTGAAAATTAAAACGTAAAGGTTGTCGCTTGAGCAGTAGCAGGTTATACACGGGTAAAATGGTAACTTATATCATACTCGTTGCTGATGGTAAATCAGCTTGGACAACAAAAATTAGCTACATCTTGCTGCTGAAAAATAATATTCGTTTTCAGTAGACAAAAGGTTCTTGAATAAGAACCCAACATATCCCTGAATTAACTGCAAAAATACATATTAAACATATTAACACAGAATAGCAAGAATAACCATCAAATTGCTTAGAAAATCGATCTAGGAGCATAGTACAGTGAATCATAAAATAGAGACCGTGTAATGAGAGAGCTGTTCAAGTTTTGAGGTTGTTTGTTCCAGTTTTGAGGGAATCGAGTTGTGACGTCCGCCTGTGTTACACTGGTCAGCAGTAAAAAGAAATGCCTATGAGAAGTGTAGCGCAAAAATGCGCGATATTTATCCACTGGAGGGACTTTACACTATACACCGATAGAATAAAAACCATCTGAAGTGTCTTTGTCGTCAGGTCAGGCAGACCAACGCAAGCGGGTGTTCAACGAGTGATACTACACCCATAGAATCCCAGTGGTGCGGGCGTAATGGCGTGCGCTGCACGATCCAGCCAGCTGACGGCAGCCGTCAGAGGGTCGACGTCATCGTCGTCCGTCCAATACGAGCGGTCGGCTGGCCCACGTCATCACCGGCCGACCAATAGGAGAGGCCCAGCTGGCTGAAGGAGTGGGCTGCCACCAACGCCAGTTGACTATGGTCACCGGGAGCAGCTCCTCGGCATCCCCGCCGCAGGTTGAGCACGCGTCCGGGAGGCGTCAAATCGCTCCAGTGGATTAATATAGCGTATTCCGGCTCTGCGCTTATCATAAGCATTAATTATCCACGTTTCGCTCCTTGACACCATACACCGATAGAATGCATTACCCAGCCGGCGCTACTGCCCAGACCTGACGACCCGTAGCCGTCTTAATTCATTCAGGATAATCCAAATTACAGTCCATCATGCGTGAACTATCTAAAGTCTAGACCGCATATCGGTGGCAGTTGTGCAAGTTATTCCACAAGGTCAGATATCTCCTTCTACTATTATAGCTAATATCTGGCTGTAAACACAGAAAAACTATTTCGCAGGACTGGTAGCGCAGCACTTATTAGTGTGAAGGAAGATACAGGTGTTAGGGGCTCATACTAGAAAACGGCCGCGGAGGCCGAGCCCCAGCCCTAAACAGGGCCCAAAAGTCCTGGGAGAAGACTTGGACGGAGGAACAGAAGTAAGTACGAGGCTGCTTGCCAGTGCTGGGTAGCGAATTGTTTTCCTGAACCTTTCAGCAAGTACAGTCTCACGGCAACCAATGGCGTAGCAGGTCACCGGCCACAGTGGGAAGGGCGACGGGTGATGGTTTGTGATGGTGTAGCACTCAAATGCGTACCTCGAAAGAACTATGTAAATTCACAATTTACGTGCCGTGAAGTTTATTCTCGTAATTATTAGGCATTATCAATTAAGGTGTGTGATGTACTTGAACTTAGTTTATATGTGAGCAACATGTGAAAATTGATCATGTGTTAGCAGTTTACATTGAGTCTCTGGGTATTTTAAGTACATGTTACAAGGAGTAAATGTCACCAAGCATGTTGCGCGCAATGCCTAGCCAAAAAGTGAATTGAATCACTCATACATTAAATGGATAGGCTTGTTATAAGCTATGTTACACTAGGCCAGGTTCTATTAGTTCAATGGAGAGTAATGTTAATGAGATGCGTGCATAACTATAGAAGTTTACAACGTTTTCTTTCTGAAGTATTACATAGGCTATGTTCTCAGTTCCGTACTCTCTCTCTAACTTGACATAACTCAGAATAGCTGTACCTAATCTAACCTAGGTTATCGCTATCCATGCTCAACCCTAATTACCATGGCATAACCTACCCTATCTAAACTAAACATATCTGACTTAAATTATCCCTTTTTTGAAACTGCTGATTCATCTCACTTACTGCCGAAGCAGTACGCTGGGTTTAGCTTGTTCGTTGTAACACACATACATTATTTGCAGACACTGGTCAGTTGATACAGGAAATTAGTGGCACATTAGGCTTACGACGAATTAGGTTTAAAAAATGTTAAGGCACTGTACGTTCATATCATTCACAAAAAGCGTTCTATATGTTCTCACACTATTGACGATGCACTTACATTGTACTCGCATTGTTTAGATGTACTATAAAGAAATGAATGGTTTCGATGTATAATGAGCGCCCTGGAACTTAGGCTAACCTAAAGCGCATTCGAGAAGGGCATAAACTCAATGTGTTTAGTTTAAATTGAGCGGGACTAAGAGCGTGTTCGACTTAAGACCTCAACGTCGACTTAATTTGTCGGGAACTACTGACAGGAACTTTAGTTTCGTCGTTTTGCATGGTGTTATAGGTGTTTGATGCGACCGAAAATGATGAATGATCTACGCTGGATTGCCTAGTAGTTCTGTCATTTTGAATATTTGGTAGCGAGTCATAGTGCGACCGTCAAATTCTTTACTTCGTTATAGTTTAGGTGTAAAGTAAGTCCATTGTTAAGGGCCCAAAAATGCAGCATTCATTTTTCTCTAACCTAGTTTTTCCCGAGCTCATCTACAGTCTCAACTGAACAATTGATAGAGACACTATACAGTATGCGCGTACGCATCATGTACACAAAGACCTGTGTATAATATACGCAGGCACTTTTCGGACGCATTTCAATTCTAAAACTAAATTCAAATGCATAACATACCTTTACTGATGTCCATTGATAATCAATGGACATCAATAAAGCTATGATGGGGCATGTTCAATTGGGACCTGAAAGTCGATCTAAGCCAAACCTACTTGACTTAACTTGTCCGAAACTGCAGACATGTATCCCGAATTCGTCCCGTTTATTGTAGTTTCATTCGATGATTCGAAATTTATCACATGTGAGGCTTCTAAACACTCATTACTTTGTATAATTGAGATTCCAGTCAGTTCAATATGAGCGCGTCGCTTCGAACACCTAAAACACGATTCAAAACGACGAAGCTAAAGTTCCTGTCAACAGTTCCGGACATGTTAAGTCAAGTAGGCTTGGTTTTAGTTCGACTTTTAGGTCCCAATTCGACCACGCCCTTAGTCCCGCTTGATTTAAGCTAAGCACATTGAGTTTATGTCCTAGTCGAACGCGCTTTAAGTTAAGTTGCAGGGCGCTCATCATACATTGAAACCATTTCTTTATAGTAGCTATATCTGAATAGTGTGAGTACAATATAAGTGCATTGTGAAGTGTATGAGAACATATAGAACGCTTTTTGTGAATGATTTGAACGTACAGTGCCTAAACATTCTTTAAAATTTAATTCGTAGAAAGCGTAATGTGCCACGAATTTCCTGTATCAACTGACCAGTGTCTACATACAATGTGTGTGCATGTTACAAGGAACAAGCCGAACCCAGCGTACTGCTCGGTAATAAGTGAGATGAATCAGCTGTTTCATAAACGGGTTGATTTAGGTCAGATATGTTTAGGTTAGATAGGTTAGGTTATGCCATGGTACCTAGGGTTCAGCAAGCATTACGTTAGCCTAGGCTAGATTAGGCACGGCTATGCTGAGTTAGGTCAAGTTAGAGAATAAAAAACTGAGAACATAACCTATGTAATTCTTCAGAAAGTACTCGTCGTAAACTTTTATAGTTATGCACGCATCTCTTATGTTGCTGTTCATTGAACTAATAGAACCTGGCCTAGTCTAACATAGCTTAAAACAAACCTAACCATTTAAAGTATGAGTGATTCAATTCACTTATTAACTAGGCATTGCGTGCAATGCTCGGTGATATTTACTCCATATAGATAACATGTACATAAAATAAACAGACACAATATAAACTGCTAACACACGAGCAATTTTCACATGTTGCTCACATATAAACGAAGTTCAAGTACATCACACACCTTAATTGATGATGCTTAATAGTTATGAGAATAAACTTCACGGCACGTAAATTGTGAATTTACATAGTATTTTCGAGGTACGCATCTGAGTGCAACACCATCACCCTTCGCCCCTCCCACTGTGGCCTGTGACCTGCCACGCCATTGGCTGCCTTGAGACTATACTTGCTGAAAGGTTTAGGAAAAAAATTCGCTGCCGGGTAGCTACTTTGCGGAGCGCTGAGAACCGCAAGGCCGAATCGCTATGCACCTAAGTGAAGTGAAGGAGGTAGGAGCACTTCAGGGGCACAGTGCCTATAACTAGCTGACCTATTCTTGTGGTTTAACACAGGCTCGCACGCTACTAGGAGGCAAAATATGTCTCGAATTATGTAAGTTATTGTAAAGCGACCTGCTATTAAGTTTATATACAGTATATGCACCTCGCGAAGGAGAGCAGAGTGATGGTAGTGCTTACCGTGATGGGTGAATCACAGGTCTCTATATAGGTTATAGCTAGTCGATAAAAAAGTTTCAAGGGTACCTCTGTTACACCTGCTGCGAGGTCCCTCAGAGAGTCGTTCTGGAGGAGCGGAGAAGAACAGTGAGTTCAGAGGAGAGTGGCTCACCCTCGCCTTGCGACGGAGTTGATTCGAGATCGAAATGTCTAGCTGGCCGACAAGGAAGTGATGTCCGATAGTAGCGACCTCTCAGAATAAAGGTTCCTGTTCCTACGTTGGAAACAGCCAAAGTTCCAGAAAGAATCAGAGATGCTGTAAGCTTCGACGTCGAGCGAAATTCGCAGTGTCCTAGCCGACGAGGAAGGTATGGCTTCAGTAACGGGATAGCTGAAAGGATGGCAAGTTTTCATGGTGCTACCTGTCTTCCGAAGGCCTGGGGAAGACTCCTGTCAACGAAAAAAAGCTGCGCTCAAGTCCTTTAGCGCCTGCTTTAGCAACTAGAGCGTGTAGGGATAGCAACATTGGAACGGGGCCAACCTCGTAGGAGCTAGAGTAGTAGCCAGGCAGTTGAAGCCAAGTTCGACTGTCTGGCTATCAGCAGGGAACGTATGCCAACGCTTTAGGGCCCAAGCAGGTGAAGCCTTTACTTCATAGCTAGTATCTTACACAGACTTATCGAAGATATAGATCCTTTGAACAATGAGCCAACGAATATTGCGGAAACATGAAGCCTTACTTCGAAATGATACTTGAAGTCATTGATGCGGTCTCCCCCTGAAAATTTAAGAAGACTACAAGACAAAGTTGTGAGACAACAAAGGAAGAATCCCCCTTTAGGTGCCAGTTGGCCAAGTTCCCTCCCTTGACAGCGGAAAGGGCTCACGAGCCACGGACGTTCGGCAAGCTAGCTGGAGAGTTAAGATGTGGACTGAGTACTGGCGATGGCGAAGGAGAAAACCATCGTAAGGGCAGCCTCGTACACAGGGGAAGGACTGACTCCCGAAAAAGCCGGCCACTTACAAGCCACATATGACGAAAGTTGTGCAACTTCGACTAGATCCGAGTAGTTATATAGCCGGTGACGGGCGGACGAGGAACCGAACTCTTGAGAGTATTCAGGACTGTTCTTCAGTCCTCTAAGCTCCCTAGTCGTTGTGTGTGAACGCAAGGCTGTCTGAAGACGAAGATGAGAACAGTTTCCGCCCGCGTGTACTATGTAGGAACAATTCCTCGCTGTTGATCTGCGGGTTATCCGACCCCTTGACTCGGTGTAGGAGATCCGGCCATGTACTACAGCGGTGGAAGGTTTGACCCTTCAAAGGTTTGGGCTTCTCTAAATCATCTCAATGAACAGAGTTTAGCGGAGTTTCTGGCGTAGTAGCTAGAACTGCTAATATCTAGGCACTAGGGTCCATGACGCTGCAAGCTGCGAATTTCAGAGACCACGTTGGGAGATTTTCTTGAAGCTCTGCGAGGCTGATTCTCTATGATCCACCTTAATGAGGACGAGACTCCCGGCTCGCAACTTCGTATCTGGACACGCAGATTCCTTAGATGGTACGCGTCAAAGGTGTATCAATAATCGGACCGAAGGGCAACGTGTCCGCCCAGGTAATGAGTCGGAGCAAGCACACGTAAACGGAAAAGGAATCACTAAGGCTGCTGAGAGCAAGTTGATTCTGCTAGAAGAATGCAGTGATTAAACCAGGAGAAAACTGCTTAGTTAAGGGAAAGACGTATTACCCGCCCTTGACCCTCTTAGCTCGATTTGTACAAGCTTGGGAATCAAAAGCCTCCGTTGGGCGCAAATACACTCTGCTAAGGAGGCTCAGGCGACCTAGGCATTAGCTACCTCAGCGTAGCGTAGAAAATGCCTTAACTTAAGAAACGTTTCGGGGTAGCCAGTTAAGAATTTCTCTTAGCTTTCCGATGGACTGTCGTATTCCAGATAGAGCTTCGAAGTCGAAGCTGTGCACGTCCCCTAAACTAATCCAAGCGAAGGAGGGGAAGAATTTCGAAGGCCTTATACTATCTTAGACAGTACGCACCAATATGCCGTCTCGCTGTTATATTGGTAAGATTCTAGAATTGTACCTGGCTGCAATCTGCCCACGGCCTCTTGCAACTAGAAGGGGCGGTCCCAGTATGAAGCACTACTTATTGGATGTAGGAAGGAAATGCCGGACAGCTCCGATGCACCTAAGATGGATGGACCTGTTCCCTTAGAACGTGACTGACCTGAGCTCCCCCCCCAGGAAAGGGATCAAGGTTTCGGTTACACGCGTAACCACTAGCTTGGCTGACTGCGCTCTTCCTTTGGGGAGATTCAAGAAAAACTGAGCAATGTCGATAGCCTAGCCTGAGCGTAAGACGGCATTGACCAAAGATCCTAAGATCGGCTATTGCTGAGCTGCAGCACTAAACCGTGAGAATACCTCCTAGTGCAAAAGCTACAGATCCATACGGACGCTGCACGTGTGCTGCAACTGCTGGCGTGTGATGTCACGCGTCACTTGGTTCAGCTGTCGGAAGGCTGTGAGGTCAGTGGGCTGTGCCACGGGAGTCGGACCAGCGAGAAACCTTAGCTTGCCTCCCAGGTACATGAGTATGCTTCCGTATGTAAACCTTCTGTGGTCAATTTGGACTTGTCCTGCGGTTCTTGTTAGAACTTGAGAACTCTGGTAACCGTTCTTAGGGCAACGCCGTAAAAGAAAATATGCAGGTAATGAGCCAAAGGTGACGGAATACGCCCTTTTGTCACCATAAGGGAACTTCACACCGTTAGGACTTAGCCCAGTAGTTCCTTCTGCCCTTTACCAATCTGATAACTTCCGCACGTGGGATTCTTCTATAAAATATAACAATTTTCATCTCTATCGTTTCCAAAATGTATGAAGATGATCGATAACTAAAGCTTTTCCTATTTTCCAGACTGTCAAGCCGCCGCACAGCACATCCGCCGGACTGCGCCACGCCCGACTGAGCTGCGGTCCGCCGAGCCAGTGCCACTTTCAGCCAGGCAGCCACCCTGCCAGTCAGCCGGCTGGCGGTTACCTCGGGGGATGCACTGGTTCAGCTCTCCATACCCACGCCACCATCTGGTCGCGACGGGGAGGAGGGAGGAACTCACGGTGTCAAATTCCCTTATGGTAAGAAAGAGCGTGTTCCGTCGCCCTTGGCTCGTCACAAGCATATTTTCCCACCTCCAGGTCATTTGACATCGTTAGGACCTATTAGTTTACGGCCCTAACGTGTTAATATATAGATGTCGAAGCGACCAGAGATCAGATTGTAGAGGCAGAGACTAAATGCATCAGACATATCAAGTCCCAGCCTTTTAGGGTATGATACTATGTAGGGTAGGTAAAGATAGCGGACAAAGTAAATTTACTTCAGTAGGTCTTCAAGGTACAGATACATTTGGTTTAATGAACAACTAAGGTCGTGCCCTCGAAACAGAGAAGGTATGACCAACAATAGTAAACAGCGGTATAAAATGAGATACATAAATGCTACGAATGCTTTCGTATTAGAATGGTAACCCTAAGAAACAGGAGTTGTAGGCAAGGTTGAGATTATTTGAGTTTCCACGCATGAGAGTTGTAGTACAGCCGATTTTTCGGCGGGTTGTGGTTGCTGGTGCAGGATTTCTTTGGTCTGGACAAGGCCTGGGGTTTTGCGGTGCCCCTGGGTCTTTCTGTCCTGACCGGGCCAGGTGCCGGACGTTGCCAGCTGGTGGATGATCCGGGCGCGGGTAGATTAGGTTTGGCACGATGTGTTGCCATGGTTTTCCCATAGTTGGATGCCTTAGGTTTGGGTTGGTTAGACTCAGACGCGTTGTGGCTGTTATTGGCCCGCGGATAGGGCGCTTTGCGTCCTTCCTTGCTAACTAGTGGAGAGTTCTTGGCGGGCCGAAAGGTATTAGGGTGGACGGTAGTTGCAACATGATCGACTTGTTCGAATTTCTTTGGGGAATAGATCCCCAACTCGGGAGAAAATCGGGGCTTCTCTGAAGGGGCCTGATACCGTGGCGGGAACATGTCTTCCAGGGTGAAATTACGTAGCTTTCTCCTGAGGTCCACGAAAGCTGAGAGGTGGTGGTGGGCTTACGCCTGGAAGATTGGCAGGTAGGACTATAGTACCAGCACTGCCAGGGAAGTCTGCTGTACTAGCTCTGAGCTCAGCCTTTGAGGTATTTTCTCCAGCTGCAGAGAGCAGGGTGTGGGTTAGGTGGAGAGTTTCGAATGTGGCCACGTGTTGGTACGCCTGATGGCGAAGGCGACAATCTTCCTTAATAGATCGTTGTTCCAGAGGGCCCCAGGCTCTCCGTAGCGTATGTCCTGTTTCTTGGAAAGTCAGAGGCAAAATGCTGGCTGAGAGCGAGTCGAACAGGAGGGAATTGTCCCCATCTGTAAGAGTCCAAGGTAACTTTGGTCCTTTATTGGCCGGTTTGGTAGGGAAAGCCTGTTGTTGTCGTGCGAAAGGAGACTTATTGAGGACCGCTACCTTTTGTGTGCGCAGATCTATTTTCCATAGTCGAGTGGTTGGTGGCATTGTGTTCACCAAGCGCGACAGAACAAGGAATCGGGGAACTCTGAGTGTCCCTGTCATATTGTGCGCATGCCGCTATTTGCATGCGTACGCACTCGTGTTGTAGTGCCCCTGGTCTTGGGGCGATTAACGGGCAAGTAGCGGAGCTACGAATTACCAAGGTCGACTCGAGATGGGTGTTGGTAAAGACTTTTCCAGCAAAGGTGTATTCCAGGGGCTTGAGGGAGTTAATGGTCGCTCGAGACGGTAGGAAGAACCAGGTTGTCTCAGGCAGTGGAGCTTCCACCAGACACGGTATGGCGGGAGGCGCGCCGGTGCTTGCGCGGGTTTCAATTGCGAACTAGTTTGGTGGTCCGGTGTAGATGATGCTGATGAATCACAGGAAGAGCTTGTTAGCGGATGATTGAGGGAGTCCTCATTAGTGGGCGAGCTCCTGACCCTAGGAGAATCTGGAGCCGTTGGTTGATCAGGCGGTGCGTCCCTGGGGGTGGGACACTAGACGCGGATGATGGCCCTGGGAAGGGCCCGGCGCCAATAGGGTAGCCCGCTCTTGAGCAGTCCTTGCAAGGGGGCAAGGCTCCTGGTGGTGTACCCGCCGAAGCGGGGGGAGACTCCCGGGCAAGAGAGTTGGGAGAGCACTGGTGATGGCCCTGACCCTTGATTTTGTGGCAGGGTGCTCGGGGGCTGATCCTCCGGAGCCCAGCGAGAATGTATGGGAGGGAAATTTGGCCCGTAGGCAGGACCCATCTCTTGGAGTGCCGTTAGTACTTCCAAGCCCTTTTCGCGCGACACAAAATGGTGTCGTGCCGAGTCGTACGGTAATCTTTGATTCGTCCGAAGACGGTACGTTCGATCTCGGCATCCCAGAGCGAGCTCATGTCTGACAGCTCTAATGTAGCTGAGCCGGTTTGACCATATTTTAATGGCCGGGTCTCTTTTGTCGTGCAGGATGCTGACAGCCAGCTTTACACGCTGGGCAGAAAGCAGGACAAAACGAATAGGTCTCCTTGTTCGGGAGGCATATTGAATATAACTAACATTCGCGGCCTTTAAACTTATCACATAGTTAGCACTCAGAAGCCATAATTCTCAATCAATCTGCCCAAATCTGAAAAGGCAGGAAGAGATTATTGCATTGTTTCAACTTCAGCGAAGAGATACAAGCATCAGAATGTTAAAGCACTTATGCTAAGCGTTTTGTAGGTCCCCGGTAAGGGGATGTTTGCGGTCCGAGAGCCAAACACAAAGCAGCGCCGTAGACTGGCATGCGAGTAACTTCGAAAGGAAGTGTTGCCATCTTATCTAATTGGAGTGTGAGAATATGTGCACTTTCGAGTGGGAAGATTGCAGGGTACACTTGTACTGAGGTGCCACCTCTCAGTCGAGGTGTGACCTCGTCAGCGTCGTTGTAGGCATATGAAGTAAACTGCTGCTGCCGGGTAGTCGATCTTAGTTGACTCAGATCTTAGGCCAGCACGTACCTTCTTAGCGAGAATCCCCCTGGAGAGAGGTGCAGGTAGTTATAAAAGGGGTATTGCCACAGGTCTCTCGCATTCTGGCGTGAGATACTGAACAGAACAGAACTTACAGAGCCAGGGTGGAACAAGTGTCCAGGATAATTTCAACTACCCTGCTGTCTTGAGAGAGAACTCGCAGACAGGTAATGGGCAAAACACCCAACAATCAATTTGGGGTAGATCACGTACGCTGCAAGTAGTTTTTTTCTCAATTTTTTGGATGTTTTTTCTTCTCACGTTTTTTATAGCTAGTTTTTGGGTTTTCCAAATTTTTTTCTATTTTTTAAGTTTTTTTACTTCCCCTGCTGTCTCGAAAGAAATTCTCAGACAGGTAATGAGCGAGACACCCAACAATCAAGTTAGGGTAGATCCTATACCCTGCAGTTAGAAGTTTTTTACAATTTTTTTCAAGTTTTTCAAAGTTTTATTTTTAAGTTTTTAGAAGCATGTTTTCTTCAAGATTCTAAAGTATTTTCTCCCAAATACACAAGGTACACGTAA
The DNA here is from genome assembly GCA_001587735.2 of Parhyale hawaiensis. Taxonomy (NCBI): domain Eukaryota; kingdom Metazoa; phylum Arthropoda; class Malacostraca; order Amphipoda; family Hyalidae; genus Parhyale; species Parhyale hawaiensis. The sequence goes on from LQNS02278001.1 coordinate 7,208,763, forward strand.
TTATAATTTAGCTAAATAGGTAACGGACTTCTTCTTTTACAAGCACCAAGGCTTGCCGGGAGTATTATTTAATACTAAGAACGACAGTCGTGTGTTTATATATAAATATATATATTTATATATTTATTATATGTTTGGTGTCACGCTCTTAAAGAAATAGATAGGCGGAATTTAGCACAGGTTGGAGGCTCTGGTTGTTCTCTCAAGCTCCATTGAAAGTGATAGGCAGAAAATAGGCCGGGTTGCAGAAGATGGCAAACGTATCTTAAGCAGGGACAGTTAAAATTCCAACAATGAAGACATCGCAGGCTTAGTCTGATTTGTACAAGCATTAGCTTCTCCATA
>LQNS02278001.1:7225065-7236044 GCA_001587735.2 Parhyale hawaiensis
CATCCTCTGCATTTGAAACGGTAGATAACACCTGACAGGAGCGGTGTGGGTGGTTTGTCTTTAAATTTAAAGTATGAGCCTATAGTAAATGTGTTTTTGTACGAAAATTTAAAGTTTATGTGTGGGTAGGCATCAGAAAGGAATGTTTTCAATGAGTTTGCTGCACTGACAGATCATAATGACTTTACGAGAGCTAACGCCCGGCCCCTGCTCACAGCTTGGTTCGTCCGCTCTTTGTGTAGGACAGACATTTCCCCCCATGACTGTACATGTTCATTTTCTTCCCGCCCTATATAATGACTAGAGCTGTACCACTCGTCACAACCATGGCTGACGCTTTTTCCTCCGACTGCACTCTCCCGATTTTCCTCCGCTTCCTATGCCGCTCGACGCTTATATAAGGACCCCATAACGCACCGTGGCCATTCGCCCTCTAGGTCTCACCCTGCTAACACCATCACATTTTAGGTCTTCTTAAATAAAAAATTTGTTGTTAGATAAATATCCTTAGAAGATTTAATTAGGTTTTGAAAATGCGATAAAAATCCCGAAACGTCAAACGTTTATATTAGCTAGTTCTTGTCAATTTTATAATTTACCAAAGGATAGTCATTTTAACATTTAGGTATATTCAGGGGGTGGAACGAGTTTACCACTTGCCTACGTACCCATTCAGCTTCCCGTCTCCATGCCAGCATCACACAGGACAACAGCTTGAAGATATACTCATAGAAACCAAGTTGGCAGGTGTGAGCAGTTGGCTATCCCAATGTTCAACACTAATAAAAAAAGATATAAAAAGACGGGACAAAAAAGCACAAGCCTAAGATGCAGTCGTACAGCATACACTTCCCTCAGGTTTTCAGCTGATCTTTTCGACACATCTGGCAACGGTGCAGAAATCGCCTCCTAGAAAGAATTTCAAGTTTCAGACACCTCAAACACAGGAACCTACCATCCACGCTTGAGCCAAAAAAGAAGGGAGGCACGACTTCAGTGTGTGGACCTTAGTCCACTCCTCTGTTGCCCTAGAAAACTTGCCAGAAACGTCGCCATCGACAGAGAGACCAACACCAGAGACAATCTTCTAATACTTTACTGAGCCAGAATGTAGAACTTCACTCATCACTGAAAACAAGTTTGTAGCCCCCAGACTATCACCATTAGTCCTGCTCTTAAGAAGACGAATGCGCTCTGTTTATCGACATTGAACTCTCTCCAAGAGCCTCAGATCGGCGACATAACCCATGTGCTGTACTATGGAACAATTATTGCCATCGGATATTGCGTATGAAGATGTAGTGAGGATCATAATATGGCAAGCCTGGCACACAGTAGAACGATGAAAATTTATAGCCATGGCGGATACCCTACTAGCCGCCAACACAAGGTGCTAGTGAAATCTGAGGCACCAATCAACCGAAACACTCGGATGATAGGAAGACTTGACATACACCAGGACACAGTCTTCAGGTAAATTTGGCCGCTCATGAGCACTCATTTTTTGGCCCCTAAAACACTTCGTCACATCCCATGTGATGCAGGGTTATGTTCTAAGAGTTGCTAACACTATGGATATCATCAATGTCCCTCTCGACACTACCACTAGTCTCGCCCTGATGTGACTTAGAATAAGAAAGATAGGCCTTGCGGTCATAAGAAAATACCCCTCACATCACTGGATACCATAGAATTTACAGGATTCCCCTACATCAGAAACAACAGAGGGACGAGGACTGAGCTCTGAAGTACTGTAGTCAACATGGAACGACCGTCACTCATCTTCCTACCAAGATAGACACGAAAGAGTCGTAAGAGAAGCAGCATTCTATCCGTGTAATGGCACTCTAATACCAAAAGTCTGTCAGCTCACAAAACAGTACACTGTGGCTGGCCTAGGCAAAAGCTTTATCCAGCATCGCAGGTCTTCAACACGTCTCTGTAGGTGAACTTCCATGGTCAAAACCCAAACTGGTGAACCGAAAACTAGCTATGAGCTCCAGGTTGACACAACGTGGCCCATAATCGACCGCTCCATGGTTTTGTAGCAAACCGTAGTCAGACTCGCACATGGGCAGATCAAGCAGTCATACTTTGACATTTCCACAAACAACGAAACAACGGTGGACTATAGCAGCCATGCATCAGATAAACTTGAATCTCTGTCTGAATTTCTATTGAGATTCAATTGGCAATTGTACATATTTGGAATCGATGTGTCTTAGTGGATTCAGCCGTTATCACGCGCACAGAAACATGTGTTCCAAGAACGTGAAGCACTTCCGTGTTCTGAATCGTACGCAGCATGCCTAACGTAGCCCGTGTATGGTAAGTCGCAGCCCCTGCATCCTAACTTATCTAGTCACTATGATTATCACCGTGGGACTCGCAAATGTATTACCAGCAAAGTTTTCGCTTTTGTTTATCATGATACAGACCTGAAGACGGCATAAAAATAAACTTAGCAAACACTCTTCGGAGGTGCTTTTCTCTCTGCTTTTCTTCTATACGCTTACCTGTGTTTCCGTCCGAAGATAACATTATGTAGGCTTTCACATTTTGAATGTTTCCATTTTTCATCGGTGTATTTAAAATTCAATAGCGGAACCCGTGGTTGCTTTTTAATTCATGTGCTATAGCTTACCCACGAGATACAACAGGCTCAGACCATTTTTTTCAATAATTGATTCATGTCGCCGAAAGCGCATTTTTTTTTCGGTTCACGTGATTTCTTCAAACATCCGGCTTTGACTTCAAGAATGCTTTAGAATGAAGAAGTTGAGATTTAATTCAGAACAGCTTGCTTTGCACCATATTCTGGCGAGGAATTTTTTCGGATTAGGATCGTTATGCAAATATTACAAGAGCAGTGAATATTCATACTGTAGATATGAAAATCGGTACGGTATGTATGATAGGTACGTGTAACGTGAACTTTACGTCTTTGCTTCAAAATTGACTGAAAATGTATTCAACAACAAGTTAAAAGAAGACAGCTGTTATTGAACTTTCTTCCAGCGAAAAGTAGAATTCAGGCAATTAGAATTTTCCCCTAGCTAATACTGTAAAGTGTAACGTACAGACAAATGGACCGACGGACGAACAGATTATAATGAAGATATTTTGCGATAGTATTTGTAGCAATTCAATTATTATGTCTCGTATTTATTCGAAATTTTACTAATATTTTACAAATTTACTAATAGAATTACTTTGCATGGCACATCAGCCGGTCAACACCCCGCCCGGCTGAGCGGCGGTACGCCGAGCCAGCGCAGCCTTCAGCCAGGTGGCGCGGCTGCCAGGCAGCCACCCCGCCTGCCGGCCGGCTGGCGGTTACCTCGGGGCTCAGATCACCATGCCCAGGCAACCATCTGGTCACGACTGTGAGGACTTCACGGTGTCAAGTTTCCTTATGGTGAGAAAAAGGGCGTGTTCCGTCGCCCTTGGCTCGTCACAAGCATGTTTTCTCACCTCCATGTCACTTGACAACGTTAGGTCCTATTAGTTTAAGGCCCGAACATGTAACCATTGGCCGTGGAAACGACCAGAGATCAAATTGTAGAGGCAGAAACTAATTATTTTCAAGTCCCAGTCTGTTACATACAACTCGGTCGTACTCGTCCGATTTATGGTGCATGTTTTGAGGTGGTACTTGCGTAAGAAGCAGTGGAAACCCTTATTAACTTCCTACCATAAGGTGATCCCGATAGGTTGACTTGACGGTCCGGGTACGAAAAGAGGTTCCTGAGTCGCCAGGCCCGAGTAATGCTTTCGGAGATGCCCGAGCTTGGACGATCAGGCCTTTATATAAAGCGTATGCAGCGCTCGGAAGTCGGAGACCAGTCGCCTAGCCGGCTACGTGAGTATGCAGTGAGGGGTAGCATTAACTGCCCTATCGTGCGTTGGCACACCACATGGTGCATATGTTCCGGGCTATGTGCAACCGAATCATGACTCGGAGGGCCAAAGTCCGGTGAGGTAACCACCGGTCAACTTCTTCTATTTGAGGGTCTCACCACAGGGGCGTAGTCCGCAAGGTGAAAAGTGCTTGACGGAAAGACCGCATGCGGCGTAGCATACGTAAGCGGGTGAGAGGTTGCACATGCATTCCTCAGAAAGGTATAGAGGAGCACTCTTCCTCGAGTTGAGCTCATATGTGCTGATGATGCCACGGAATTGGAGGCTATCCGTAGTTCGGATTTGTGACCGTCATACTAGTTCTAGTTCTAAGTTGAGGTGTTGGCCTTATTATTGAAAGAGGTACTGAGGCTCGTGGCTGACCAACGGCCTGCGTAGGGCCTGCTAAGCTAACAGGTCTGTACAGCCCTAGGTACCAGAGTGATGCAGAGAAGGAGTGCTTCGAGTAGGTTGCCGGGCTAGTTGCCCGACTACGCCAGGTCAGCGTCAGAAATAGGTCTTTGCGTTACGAGGGGTATCCGTAGTCCTTATTACATTAGCGGCGCAGATTTCTGCCCTAAAATGGTCTGAGACGGTGCTCTATTTCTAATTCATTAATAATGATCATCCAAAAAACTGTTTATAGGATGGGCTGAGATAAAATGGGAATATGTTCGTATTTTTTGGTCATAACTAACTTTTTCGGTTGTTGGAGTTTTTCCATTCTGAGTGTAGCATAGCACAGCGCAGGAATTGGGGTATCAAATTGTATAAAGTAATTGAACACTGCTGCATTGTATAACAGTTTTTTAATAGTTTCCTATTTTTTTTTTTTGCAAGTTCCGAGAATAGCCTATTTTTAACCTCCTTTAACTCCAAAAGTATGAAACTTAGATTCACTCGTTTAGGGCATTGAATAGGGCAGGGATAAGAGTATATGTCTAAAAAATTATTAAGTTCCCTTTTTAGTTTTTTCTATTCAACATGTGTTGAGTGGGGTGAAATGGGTATAGAGTGGAATTTTTGCTTTATTGTATATTTTCTCACTTTCAGGTCACTTGACACCGTTAGGACTTAGCCCAGTAGTTCGTTCTGATCTTTATCAAACTGACTAACTTTCACAAGTGGGATTCTAACGTACAACATAACAACCTTTATCAGTTCGATTGATGCTATAATCGTTTCAAAATGTATGGGGAGGATTTGATTACTAAAGCTTTTCCTACCTTCCAGATTGTCTGCCAAGCCGCCGCATGGCACATCAGCCAGTCGGCACAACGCATGGCTGAGCGGCGGTCCGCCGAGCAAGCGCAGCCTTCAGCCAGGTGGTGCGGCCGCCAGGAAGCCACCCCGCCAGTCACCCGGCTGGTGGTTACCTCAGGGGTTGCCCTGGCCCAGCTTACCATGCCCACTTGTGAAGTCGGCGAGGAAGGTTCTCTGGTGCCTACCTCTTCCGACTTCATGGACACCAACTCCCGACAAACCTTAGTGCTTGTAAAAAAGAAGCCCTTTACCTATATATGTGGAGCATAATATATAATAAAATATGGAAATAAATCGACCTGCAATGTATGGGATCTACCCCCAACTTGATTGTTTGCAGTCTTCCTCAAGCCCTGTCAGAGTTAAGAAAAAAAAAAAAACTTCTGCCTGCAGGGTATGGGATCTACTCCAACTTCACTGTTGGGCTTCTCGCTCATTACCTGTTGGAGAGTATCTGTTCACACAGCAGGGGAAGTTTAAAAAATATTAAATAAATAATACAGTAAAATCCCTCTAATCCGCACCTCAATAATCCGAACCATTCCTTAATCCGAATATCTGATTATAGATCGAAGTGCAATCCGAACAAATAAGCATTTTCGGATAAATATTGTTAAGTAAGGAGTTCGTACAAATATTTCTGTAATCAGTACAAGGCGCTTTTCATTTTTCCGATTAAGGGGGAGACGAGTGAAAAATCCGTATAATCCGTGTAAGTGCAGAATACAGAGATTTTTCTCCAGATTTATATGTACCCCGTTAATCCCTCACCCCCTTCTCCACGTGCTGTGCGAATTAGAGGGGTTTTACAGTAAATTGAATTAGATAAAATAAATAAAATAAAAAAATCTGCCTGCAGGGTATGGGAGCATACCCAACTGGACCGTTGAGTATCCTCGCCAAGTAACTGTCTGAGAGTTCTCTCTTAAAGACAGCAGTGGAAGTTTAATTGTCCAGGAAATTTGTTCCATCATGGCTCTGCTGGGAGGTCTGCTCTGTGAGGTGTCTCGCGCTAGACTGCGAGGCTTCGGCCGTAATACCCTTTACCCTAACTACTTGCACCTCTCTTCAGCAGGGTTCCCGATAGGTAGTTGTGCAGTATTACCCCAGTCATGTAATGTCGACTACCTGGCAATAGATGCTTACTCCATGCACCAACAACGATGTTGACTAAATCGGGCGTGACCAAATGCTTGCACCTCATCCACGAGCGTGCGTCTGGCTTCGAAAGTACAGAATCATATACCGGTCTAACAGTGCCCGGAGCTCTCGGCCGAAACTTCTGCGAATCATGTTTCTAAAGTATGCACTAAACTGGTTTCAGCCTGGCTCTGCTGAAAGTTCGGCTCTGTGAGGTGTCCCACGCTACCTATACTGCATAAGAGCAGGGGTGATGCCCATTACGCTAACTACCTGCACCTCTCTCAACGGGGCTCCCGCTAGGAAGGTACACGATAACAGGCTACTATTTCAGATCGATTACCGGGCAACGGAAGCTTGCTTCATCTGCCGAAAAAGACAACTGAATCGTCCTTGACCGAATGGTCGCACCTCACATACGAGCGTGCTTATGCGGCCCCAAACATACAGAAAGTGTACCTCGCCCTCGCAGGCCCTAGAACTTGTCACGCCCACCTCTCGATTGAAGGGGCCACCTAGGTCAAGGACATTGACCAATCGTCTGGAAAGCAATTGATCACACCTCGGTGTCGAGAGCTTATACAGTACATGATCAAATGTACGAATCCTTCGGCCATTGCATCAAACTTGCGCCTGTCACGGCGTCGCTGAGCCAGGCGCACAACTCGAACTATAGCCTACCAACGGGTCAGACCAATAATTCAGTATCCGAATGATCACACCACAGTCCCGAGCGTACTTATGGAAGCCTCAAAGGGAGGAAATCATCACCTTACCGGAGACCTGAGCTTGTCTCACCCGGCGAAGCCCGGCCAGCCACTTTACCATAACTTGTTTCACCTATAACTACCGCGTGGACCAATCGTTTCACTGCCTAGATACTCGTGCCTCAGCGTGAAGTGTACTTATGTAGTGAGCATACGAGAATCATACGGACGTCCTGAACGGATTGCTCCGAGATCCATCAAGTTCCTTATTTGACCTGAACTCGCGTCGGCCATACCTTCGAGGCTGAGCACTATTGCAGTACCCGAAGGGCTGCACCCCAGTTAATCATGTTAAAGCATGGAAGAAACGAGAGTCTTACAGTGCCTTGATCTTGTCCTCAAGCGCATGATCTGGACTTGTTTCTACCCACGACACGGGAGAAGCTGCGCTGAGCTGTAACTCACGACTAATCGCTAACAGCGATAACTGCTGCTCGTTTGACCTCGCACGTTCTCAAAACAATGTGCACTCGAAAGGCTCGCTATGTTTCTTGCTAAGTTCCCGGAACTAGTTCCACCCGGTTACGCCGGACTCTCCCCTCTCCACACAGTTTCTGCTTACCTAGGTCGTCCCATCTACCTTGGATACGAAACTCGGCTCCCTACCTCGCACCCACCTTACGGACTCCACAGTTATGTCTTTAGGCTCTGAACAAGCTATTCTCTTGACCGAAAGGTACCACCTCAGGTAGGAGCGTATTAACACAAACGGCGATGGGACATAGTTCCCAGAGTTGTCCTGAACCTGCCATCCCGCTTCGCTAGAATCTTTCCCGGGTTGGAGCGCCCGCCTCAAAAGGCGAAAGCATTGAACGCTGCTCTGGCACTACCCATTGCGTCATTGTTCAGCAACTCCTCCACTGAAGGCACTATGGCTAGCACGACCGCACGAGACAATCTAATCAGTTCAGAGCACGACTCTTGAAGACCTGTGTTAGAATGGGGATATTGGCCACGACTGAAGTTTCACTCAGCGCCTCAGACGAGAGTCGATCTGTCTATCCCGACAGGGACAGTCCAGAAAGTATGAGCTTTGAATGCAGGCTCGCCCTAGGCGGCGACCCACCGTCTAAGACCATTTTAGGGCAGAAATCTGCGCCGCTAACGCAATAAGGACTGCGTATACCCATTGTATCGCAAAGACATACCTATCTCTGACGCTGACCTGGCGTAGTCGGGCAATTAGCCCGGCAACCTACTCGAAGCACTATTTCTCTGCATCACTCTGGTACCTAGGGTCTCTACAGACCTGTGAGCTTAGCAGGCCCTACGCAGGCCGTTGGTGAGCCACGAGCCTCAGTACCTCTTTCAATAATAAGGCCAACCCCCCAACTTAGAACTAGTATGACGGTCGCAAATCCGAACTACGGAGAGCATCATCTTCCGTGGCATCATCAGCACATATGAGCTCAACTCGAGGAAGAGTGCTCCTCTATACCTTTCTGAGGAGTGCATGTGCAACCTCTCACCCGCTTACGTATGCTACGCCGCATGCGGTCTTTCCGTCAAGCACTTTTCACCTTGCGGACTACGCCCCTGTGGTGAGACCCTCAAATAGAAGAAGTTGACCGGTGGTTACCTCACCGGACTTTGGCCCTCCGAGTCATGATTCGGTTGCACATAGCCCGGAACATACGCACCATGTGCTGTGCCAACGCACGATAGGGCAGTTAATGCCACCCCTCACTGCATACTCACGTAGCTGGCTAGGCGACAAGTCTCCGACTTCCGAGCGCTGCATACGCTTTATATAAAGGCCTGATCGTCCAAGCTCGGGCATCTCCGAAAGCATTACTCGGGCCTGGCGACTCAGGAACCTCTTTTCGTACCCGGACTCTCAAGTCAACCTATCGGGGTCACCTGATGGTAGGAAGTTAATACGGATTTCCACTGCTTCTTATATAAGTACCACCTTAAAGCATGCACCCTAAATCGGACGAGTACGACCGAGTTGTATTTAACAGACTGGGACTTGAAAGTAATTAGTTTCTGCCTCAACAATTTGATCTCTGGTCGCTTCCACAGCCAATGGTTACCCGTTCGGGCCCTAAACTAATAGGTCCTAACGGTGTCAAGTGACCTGGAGGCGAGAAAACATGCTTGTGACAAGCCAAGGGCGACGGAACACTCCCTTTTTCACACCATAAGGGAACTTGACACCGTGAAGTCCTCCCATCTCACAGTCGTGACCAGATGGTTGCGTGGGCATGGTGAGCTGAGCCAGGGCAACCCCCGAGGTAAACGCCAGCCGGGTGACAGGAGGGGTGGCTGCCTGGCAGCCGCGCCACCTGGCTGAAGGCTGCGCAGGCTCGACGGACCGCCGCTCAGCCGGGCGTGGTGCCGACCGGCTGATGTGCCATGCGGCGGTTTGGCAGACAATCTGGAAGGTAGGGAAAACTTCAGTAATCAAATCCTCCTCTTACATTTTACATCGAACTGATAAAGGATTTTATGCTGTACGTAAGAATCCCACTTGTGGAAGTTAGTCAGATTGGTAAAGGGCAGAAGGAACTACTGGACTAAGTCCTAACGGTGTCAAGTTCCCTTATGGTGAGAAAAAGGGCGTGTTTCCTCGCCTTTGGCTCGTCAGGAGCATATTTTTTTACTTAAAACTGATTATCTAGCTAATTATTTATATTTTTTGCATTTTCAGTTGATTTCCAAAGTAATTCTTCAATATATATTGGTAAAATTAGAGTAAATACGAGACCGAATAATTGAATTGAAACAAAATACTGACGCAAAATATCTACATTATAATCTGTTCGTCCGGCGGTCCATTTGTCTCTACGTTACACTTAACAGTATTAGCTAGGGGAAAATTCAAATTCTTCTTTTAACATGCTCTTGAATACATTTTCAGTCAGTTTTGAAGCGAAGACGTGAAGTTCACGTTACACGTACCTATCATACATACCGTACCGATTTTCATATCTATTAATATTCACCTCTCTTCTGACGTTAAATCTCAACTTCTTCATTCTAAAGCATTCTTGAAGTCAAAGCCGGATGTTTGAAGAAATCATGTAAGCCGACAAAAAATGCGCTTTCGGCGACATGAATCAATTATTGAAAAAAATGGTCTGAGCCTGTTGTATCTTGTGGGTAAGCTATAGCACATGAATTAAAAAGCAACCAAGGGTTCCGCTATTGAATTTTAAATACACCAATGAAAAATGGTAATATTCAAAATGTGAAAACCTACATAATGTTCTCTTCAGACGGAAACAAAGGTTAGCGTATAGAAGAAAAGCACCTCCGAAGAGTGTTTGCTAAGTTCATTTTTATGCCGTCTTCAGGTCTGTTACATGATAAACAAAGGCGAAAACTTTTCTGGTAATACATCTGCGAGACCCACAGGTGATAATCATAGTGTCTAGATAAGTTGTGTTGGGAGACTTAGGAAGGAGGGGCTGCGACTTGCCATACACGGGCTACGTTAGGCATGCTGCGTACGTTCGGAACACGGAAGTGCTTCACGTTCTTGGAACACATGTTTCTGTGCGCGTGATAACGGCTGAATCCATTAAGACACATCGATTGCAAATATGTACAATTGCGAATTGAATCTCAATAGAAATTCAGAGAGAGATTCAAAACTGGGAGATGGGAGATTTATTTTACCTGATGCATGGCTGTTATAGTCCTATAGTCCACCGTTGTCTCGTTGTTTAGGGGAATGTCAAGGTATGACTGCTTGATCTGCCCATGTGCGAGTCTGACTACTGTTTGCTACAAGACCATGGAGTGGTCGATTATGGGCCACGTCGTGTCAACCTGGAGCTCATAGCTAGTTTTCGGTTCACCAGTTTGGGTTTTGACCATGGAAGTTCACCTACAGAGACGTGTTGAAGACCTGCGATGCTGGATAAAGCTTTTGCCTAGGCCAGCCACAGTGTACTGTTTTGT
>LQNS02278001.1:7244713-7261812 GCA_001587735.2 Parhyale hawaiensis
TGATCAGATTTTGGAGTTTATGCAAAGAAAATTATGGTTTCAGAGCCAATTTGAATTTTTGCTACCGTTGGCTCACTTGGCGGAGGTATGCGCTCTCAGAGTGCTCTAGTTTATTGATGAAATGGACCGAATTAGCTCTCAAGATTCAGATCAAATGAACAGAATATACAATGGGCTACCGTGGAGTATTCACAGGTCTCGCAATAGTGTAGGCAAAATATCAACAACACAGATGAACACACAATGGAAATGTGTCAGCTTATGAGAGGCTAAATTATCTATCTACTAACTATGAGAAAGAGCTTACAAAAGGTAAATATGAATGAAGCATAATGCGAGAAGTACCTCTCGAAAGTAAGACGGCCATATGTAATTTTATTTTAGTTTTTGTGGTTATGGTTGGTTAATCTCTACCATTAATCATCATGAGACAATTACGAATCATTTGCTGGTGGAATATTTACGACATCCACAGTTGACATTAGTGTACGAAAATAAGCAGTTGAGAGTCAGACCGACTTACGATTGGATATATGAAATAAATCTTTAGAACGCTGTAGAGTTAGGAGGGCTAAAAATAATATCTGAAGTGTTGGCATAACAGACAATAACTTTAGCAATTGTGCTCAATTAGATTGAGAAGACTACATAAGGAATAAGCTAAAAAATGCTGCATTTGCAGCACATTTTCCTTCAAGCACAATGGTAGGAACTATTTCCTACTATTTCACAGCTTAATAACTATAAACCTGTGCTCCTCGTAAGCGCCCGCAAGAAATTCAATAGCCAGTTTTACGGTAGGTAAGGGAAGATCATACGCGTTTGGTTGAGTGAGGGTTGGGATTGATCACGTGCGTTAAGTTGGACCAACTGCATTACTTATGACGGAGTTCGTCAAATTTAAGTGACGGGGTGGGTTAGGTTAGTAGAGTTGCCTTAGGTCAAACTAGAGTAAGTTGTAGAAGCGCAGATCGCGTTCTTACATTTTAGGAAGTGAAAGCATTAATCAACCGTGAAATTTACACAGGTCCCGCTAGTTCTTATACTGAATAGTTCAAGAAGCCCGAGGACAAACCTGTGCAATCCACGCAAGACGGTGCTCCCACACGGGGTCGACGCGCATGGGACCAATTCAGAAACGAAGAACAGAACAAAAAATTATCAATAGGAGCATGAAAAAAGAAAGAAACAAAGTGGGCACGAAAGACAGATGTCCCGAAGGCCTAGCTACGGCTAAATTAAACTACAGGGTCTCTCTGGGGTAGCTGCTCCCCATGACATAGGATGGGCGAATCTAACAAACACAACCCTTTGGCCCATGCTATGCTCTTTGTGGGGTGCATAATAGTAATATTATGTCAACTGTATATGTCGTAAATATTCCACCAGTAAAGGATTCGTAATTGTCTCTTGATAATAAAATGGTAGAGAATAACCAACCATAAAATTTCACGCTTGAGCTCTCACGAACAGGTGGTACAACCCAAATGAAGCATCTTGAAACACAGGGAAGCCCAAAACGCTGCTATAGGAAATCCAGCAAAAAACCATTAACAGCTGACTTAAGCGCCTGCAAGCCAATGCGATCAAAACCCGATGTCGGCAACAAATTCCAAACCTTAGCCGACCAGGACCCGAAGCACCAACAGAACTGATTAGTTCGACATATGACAGCCTCCAAAGTGAAAGAGTGCGCTCCGCACGCAGCACGAGTAGGGAGAGAAGAATACAACCAATGCCTCTCATTATTGTACACTTTATAAAACATACATAGCTCAGCTACTCCTCTCCTGTGGGACAGGTTCACCAGATCATTATCAGCACACAGCCTGCTGGCTGAACTAACAAGTCGGTCCAACAGACGTGAGTATCAGCAGCTGAAGCCCAGACTGTTGAGCAATACTCTAACACACGCAACAAAAAACATAAAAACATCTACGGACAACCTGACTGTCACCAAACACAGAATTCACCTTACGCAGGAGCCCAATCTTAGCGGAAGCACGTGACACCAACCTCCTAATATGAGGCTCAAAAGTTAGCTTCTCATATAAGACAACACCATGAAACTCCAAGGAGCTAGACTTTTGAAGCAAAGTGTCATCAATCTCCAGTTAGGGATGCTGCGGTACAAGTGTCAGAAACCGACTGATAATCATCGACTTGGTCTTACAGGCGTTCAGCTTCATACTCCAGGCCGAGCACAATGCACTAATGCGTGACAAATTCCTATTCAGAGACTGAGCAACAGCATTATGCAAGCGAAGAGCAGGTATCACTGCTATCAAAGTGGAATCGTTGGCATAGTTGATCATCTCGCTTTCAAGTGAAGAGAACATGCCACTAGTATAAAGAACGAACAACAGCGGGCCAAGCACACTGCCCTGAGGGACGCCATAACCCCATAACCTCAGCGAAACGACCAGCGATCAACTTCTCGAACACCTTCGACAAAATGGGCGTCAGTGTAATGGGTCGATAGTTGGGCAACATAGGGCGACACTGGAGCCTAGGGAATTGGAGTAATATTCCCAGTACGCCAACAACGTGGAAAATTTCCAACAGCATCAGGCGCCGGAAGATCACTGCAAGCTTGGAGGCAAGAACGTCAGCCAGCTGCTTATAAAACAAAGGAAACATGCGCACCGGATCCACACCTCCATACGGATTAAGGCCCTCAAGCAGCACCTTGATTGTACCAGACTTGAACGCTAAAGTGGTCAAGCGAGTTTGAGGGTGGCATCCATGAGGCAAGGCGATAACATCTCTGCTCTGCTTGCCGTGGAAGTGAGCCGACAAAAGCTCTGCCTTGCCAAGGAATCAGTAATGATGCCCCACCTGGACCAACAAGGGGCGGCAACGAAGTTTCAGCACCGAGCACTGAACCCCTTAGCTCACTCCACCAACGATGTGGATGGTCAATACTCAGCAGAGACTCCCTGGAACGCGGCCTCAGACGACGCTGTGCCTCCTCATACACACGCTTAGCCTCGAACATACGTTCAACATATGTCTGCCACAACGTGCGGTCCCACGAACGCCACCATGATCGATACGCCACTTGTTAAGCTTCGAAAGCTATCCGACACTGGTCGTCAAACTAGGGCTCATCCCGAGACCTCACAAGAATATTCCTCTTAGGGACAAACCACTGCAAAATGGACAAAGTCAAGTCGTCAAGCTCTGATACAGGATCCTCACTGTGAATAATCTGACGCCAAGGTAACGTTCTTATTGCCCGAGTAATAGCCACCCAGTTAGCCTTGCTCTTAACGAATACCACTCTCCTGGTGTCTCCTACAGAACAACCTGAGTAAGGTCTAAGGACACAACATGATGTGAGTGGTCTGAAGAGCAAATAGGGGAGCCAACTGACACCGTCATCAAGTCCTGGTCATTAGTCATAACGAGGTCGAGACAGTTACAAACAACATGCGTGGAACCACGAACTAACTGCACACAACCAGACAAGGTGCAAAAATCCAACGCAGCCACACCATGACAATCAGTCGGTGATGCAGATCCCAACCAATCCCTTTGGTGTGCATTAACGTCACCCACAAAAACAAACGCTGACTTGGGATCCATGCTCTAGATCGAGGCCATCGCCGTCAATAAACAGTCATAAAGAGAATTATCAGTTGCAGGGCTCTGATATAAGGAGAATAAATAATAATTATTCAGTCGGCCACACACCCGTACAACAATAATCTCATGACAGGCGCATTTGTGCAGTGACTGCAGGAAGCACAGAATCCGCTCCGGACATAGACGGCCATTCCACGGAATCCAGGCCCCGATCCACACAGCCTGAAAAAAGGGGACTGAAAACCCGCCAAGGCAAGCTCAGCGTCCTGCCTTCTGGCAGCCACCAATGTCTCAGAGCAGCACGCGACATCCGCACCACGAGACACAAAGTCGAGCTCCGAGAGGTTTGCATGCAGTCCTCTAATATTAACAATAGAGATGATACCCCCGAGCCCCACCGGTCCCGGGTTGCTTTCAACATCCACACAAAGCAAAAGAAAGACAAGGAAGAATAAAAGAGCGTAAATATACAGTAATGTACAGATAAATACAGAAATATACAAAGTAGAAGAAACAAAGAATCCCACTAACAGAGAAGATGATATTTATCATAATAAAGGAAAAACAAATCGACAGTAACGATAGCTACAAAAGCGGCCAGCTATCTACACGTCCCAACCCCTGCCATCAGTACAGATTTTGGCCGAAAAAGAAGAAGAAGAGAAAGGAAAGGAAAAGAGTATCAGGTGGTAACTACTACTTGATGGAAGAGAGATAGGAGCAGACTGTGGAAGACTGAGGCAACAGCCTGTTCATCTCCTCTCAGGGATGCTGTTGGATCAAAAGAGGTCTCATCCGCCTTTAGAGTGGCATTTCCTCCAACTCAGGGGCCACCCAGAGCCCCACACCCAAAGCCAGCTCATACAAACAAAGAGGCGTCCGGTGACTGGACAATGGGTACGGCCTGATAACGTGCAGGCCACACGATACAACCAGGTATAGATTTACGCACATGGTGCTCACTGTAATTACAAATTAAAGAGCAATACGACGGAGCAAAATCACACGTAATTACTTCATATATAAATTTAGAACTGTCATGAGGCGAGTTCTCCAAAGATTACCACCTATGTTCTGATACAGCCATAGACCACAAAATGCTAGTCTGATTATTCAAATGTGCAAATAGACCTGATGGAAAACTGATTAAACTTGCATAAATGGTTTTCCAATCAATGCAGCGATCTGTAACAAAAAATAAGCTGTTTGAGTCGATACAAGAAATGTTCATCAGCAAAAAACACAAATTCGTAGTAAGATATCAAGTTTAGAGAACAATAATTGAATTTTAAGACACAAAACCTATCTAAAATTCGTTCAAATTAATTTTGTAATTCAACACTAGCCAGTGATAATGTATGCGCGCTGCTTTCCCTTAGATGCATTCCTTAGTTTCTAAGAACAGTTTATTCACTTTTTCATGTTTTAGGTCGAAATGGGGGATGGAAAAATTTTATCGAGGTTTAATCAATCTGCCATCATGCTCATTTGGGAGGAGTGAACAATCCATCATCGTGTGGTCTATGACATGAGGTGGGTCGCTTAGGCGAGTTGAGTTACTTCTGCTTACGAGAAACGCACGCCTTTCTTAAGCCCCCACATGAAGTAGAATAAGCAGACAAGGCACACATTTCACCTACTAAAGAGAGTAGCCTACTGTCAGACAAGTATTACGTGCGGGTGTTTATGAACAGCTGTCGTGAAGTGATGCCACAGGAGTATCAGCCAATGGTGTAACTCGTTTCAAGTGTTATTGTTCATAGCCTATGCAGTATGTTACCTTTGATGCGTAATACAATTTTTACTTATCTTCTAATACTAAGAATGACCGTCGTGCGTTTATAAATACATATATTTATATGTTCGGTGTCACGCTCTTAACGAAATAGATACGCGGAATTTAGCCCAGGTTGGAGGCTCTGGTTGTCCTCTCCAAGGAGGTTCTAATAGAGAGGAGTGCACCCTATCTATTGATCCTACGGGAGCGTTGCGAGTAAACTTTTCCCTTAAACTGGCTGAGTGGCTTATCCAATCGGAGAGCGGCATTGCCTCACACAGCATATATAGAAAGCAGTCCTGAGCTCAAATTTTATAGTTATTAACCATCAACGAAATTCCGAGCGGATGGAATTATGTAAAGGACACTTGTATCTTGTATACCATCTGATGATGAAAACAACACGGTGAGCGCTGGGATATAAATCTTCAGACACGATTGTCTTTGCCAAAATATTGAGGAACTGCCTGTCTGTATCTTCCATAACTAGATGTGCTGACCACTGCCACTTCAGCCAGTTTAAGATCTCCAAACGCCAGCTTCAGTCACGTGACAAAGCCATGTGTTTGCTCGCCCAGGGAAGGCTTGGGCGTACTCCTCCCATTAAAGCTCCTTGGTCCTCTCAAGCTCCATTGAAAGTGATAGGCAGAAAATAGGCCGGGTTGCAGAAGATGGCAAACGTATCTTATAAGCAGGGACAGTTGAAATTCCAACAGTGAAGACATCGCAGGCTTAGTCTGATTTGTATGAGTATAAGCTTCTCCATACATCGAATCTACGGCAACGTATAGGGCGACCTTATATCCGAATGCACTTCTTGCATTGCCGAAGTTGAAATCGTAGCACTGAAGATAATCTGAAGCTTCTGTTGGCACTCTCATGCTTCTTGATTCGTAGTTTCTTCCCACAGATGATTTTGTTGCATGAGCTATTCTTCCCATTTTGATGCAATTGTCAACGAAACTGACGAAACATAAGTTTTCACGTGCAATAGACAAGTATTTCTTCTAGCTTACTGTTTTCCTCTGACGAAGCAGCTTTCTCTTCATAGGTCAAAATTTGAGCACCTCAAATAAAACAGATATTTGAGGTGGAAAGACGGTATCAACGGTATCTTTGCTACGGAGCGATCACATGGTATATAAGCTGATATTTTGTTTGTTTGTTTGTTGGAGTATTTTACTCAAGATGTTACTTCTGCCTGTCTATATAGAAGACCTAAGGATGACAGCACGACAAAGGATCAATGAAGAAAAGAAGAAAATTATGAAGCAAATAAGAGAAGAGGAGATTCCGCCCTGGCCTAGAGGCATTAGGCAAACGTATAGGTTATTGCGTGAATTTTTCACGTACAGGTCCACTAGTTTTTCAAGAAAAGTGTCAAACATTTAAAACGTTTATAGTAAGTTAGTGCACAGGTATGTTGTAACTATAAAAACGATTAGAGAAATATGAAACGGAATCATTTCCCACGTTGTGGCAACGTTTACTTATCACACAGGGTTGTGCTATTACGACCGATTATGCAACATCACTCTGTAGTTACCATGGGCAAAAAAAGCGGTCTAACCAGGGAAGAAAAGATCAAAGTGACCTCATTATTGCCTTCTGGTAAGACAACACTCGAAGTTTCCACGGAATTACAGCGTGATCAACGAACAATTGGGGCTTATCTAATTGAAGGTAAGGTCACCCGGAGTCTACGAGGAAATTGACTGCTCGGGATATGCGATATTTGAAGGTTTTTATGGCTAGAAAACAACTTTCTACAAGTAGGGCGATATTTGAAGACGCTGGAACCCCAATACTAAGCAGAAAGACAAGATGTGAGGCTCTGCAGAAGCTAGGGAAAGTGAAAAAGACAATTAAACGACCACTTCTAACAAAAACTCATGAAACAATAGGGTCAAATGGGCTGAAGAGAACATGAAAACTGATTTCTCCATGTCATATTTACTGACGAATGCAGAGCCACTCTTGATTGTCCAGATGGATGGACGTCTGGATGGGTTATTCATAATCAAGCTCAACAGACACAGCTTAAGTGTCAACAAGGTGGCGCAGGTGTAATGTTTTGGGCCTGGGTAGTAGGTGACACCCTTATTGGTCCATTTGAAGTGGCAGAAAGAGTTAAACTGAATGCAGAAAAGTATTGCCAGTTTCTTGAAGCCGACTTATTTCATGGCTTGATGAGCAGACTATTGTACGCAGATCCAAATTGGTATTTCAGCACAATAACGCTCAATCACACAGAGCACGGTACACTGCCAACTTGCTTGCGGATGAAAGATTTATATAAAAAAGAATTATGACCTGGCCAGCGAATAGCCCCGATTTATATCGCAGTGAGAACCTGTGGGCGATGATCAAAAGGAAGGTCTATGAAGGTGAGCGGCTGTTTTCGAGCAAAGTAAGCCTGTAGAATGCAGTAAAAACAGCTGCAGATTCTTTTCCACCATCTGAAATATCAAACTTGACAAAGTCTGTTGATAATCGCCTTATAAAACTCATAAATGGAGGTCGCCATGTTCAAAATTAACTTATGTTTGCCACTACTGAACACTTATTTCAGTGTTTATTGAATTGTTTTACTTAAAATTTCTTAGTTTTGGACGTTTTATAAAAATATTCTCGTTCAGTTGTATCTATTTCCTCTTTATGACATTTTTATCAACTTCTTGAAAATCTGAGGTAACAGTAAAAAACTCGTAAATAAGCAAATTGTATGATAAACTTAGCAAATGGCTAAATATTTATTTTACAAGTGCTGTTTATATTTGCAACATATATATATATACATTTAGTTAATACTGATACTGTATTTCAAAGTTGGACACTTATCTTGACTAATAAAGTAAAAAACATGTATTTGCATAATCAAAGGTAACATACTGTAAGTATAGCTTTTTAAAACGCCAGTGCTCATCAGCTAATAGCGTAACTCGTTTCAAATGCATAGTGCAGTTTGCTGTCTCGACTGGCGGCGTTACGTACGAGTAGAGAAGCGCGTATTTTCAACTGTTTCTAGTAGCTTGTAAAATGAGTTGACATAAACTAAATTTCTAAAATATAAGTACAAGAAGCGAAGTTTCCCCCATCAGCAAATGGACAGTTCATACAATTTCATTCTTAAACGCTGCACAGAGTAGTTCGTGCCTGAAGCACTTTGGTAGCAATGGCTGTAGTTCACATAGCGAACTAGAGTACCTGCGCAGTCAAAAAAGATAGCGAGGAATTGCTGAAGCAAAAAATACATTCAGATAGATGAAGGAATAAAGATTTCACTTCTGCCATCTTCTGCAACCTGGTCATCGATCTCCATGAAAACGCTACATACGTTATTACAAAATCTACAACCTGACCCATCTTTCGTCTATTTCGTTAAGAGTGTGACACGAAACATATAAATAAATAAATAGCTACATAAACACACGATGTTCATTTTTAATATTGATGGTTATATTTGCACCTTCAGTGCCTTAACGTAGTTTAAAACTTTTATTTGCAATGTATTGTGCTTTTTTCCTGCATTACACTTTAAATTTTTGCCCCCGTGTATTATTAGCTATGCAAAGAAAAAATCACCAATTTCGTGTTTTAATAACGCTCATTCTTAGGCAAACATTTTTCGGAACATTGTCACACTTGTACTATTTCGCAGTAAATGCAACAAAACATCGGGTCTATGTTAGATTACACGGCTTTAAGTTCAGTACACTAATGAAGGTTGTGGAATCGAGTTTATATGGGAAATTAAGAACTCAGGACAATGAAGAATTCACGTCTCCATCGGACAAAAATCGGTATCTAGCAGTTTCATTTGTTTACTAGCGGAACCCTAGGAAATTCCACTGTTAATTCAAGCTTTCACTTACTTTAGTTTGGCAGCGCTCGAACTCATCTCACCCCAGCTAAACTATTGCTCGCCACTTAAGACCTGACGAACTCCGTCAAACGTAACGCAGTCCGATATCTCAACGTATCTTGTCTAATTAATCTTAGTACACTGATTTTACCTGTGAATAATGCAAATGTTCTGTTAGCAAAGGATTCGTACCTGTATCTTGATAAAGATGTAGAGATAGCCAGGCACGCCTAGCATAGTTCGCCTATGTATGTATTTGCACGCCATTTCGAAGCTCTATTTTTTATAGTACAGTTTACAATATAGTAATTTAATTTTTTCATGGGCGTATCCTATTTTTTCATACTACTACGCTACCCGTCAATATTCAATTGTAGCCCATAATTTTTCTGTTTTATCTGATGCGATAGCTATAGAGCAAAGTAAAGGAGACTCGTACAATTTCTTCATAAACAGATTCTTGTGTTAGCGTATTCTCCTGTTGTCAAGATGTTGTATTTTCTTAGACATCGCAGTTTCGTTTCAAAATAACTCTTAGAGTGGAACTGGCCAAAACTCCGAACTCTGTAATCCCGAGCCTCATCCTAGCAATGCAATTGATCCTATTAAGAATCTCCTGTGACACCTGCAAAGTGAATATATTTGGCTATTAAAGACAAGTACAGATTTCAATTCATAATCGACGAAGTTTCCGGCGCAGGTTGAGTAGTGGAAACCCCACTTTCACTTACCTTATATTTTTTTTTTAACCTGAGGTAGCGCTTCTAACCCACCTAGTCTAGACTAATGTCCACCGCTTAACCCTGTCTATCGTTACGCAGTCCGTCTATCTTACACCTCGTTTAACCTCTCTCAGTACTCTGATTTAACCTGTGAATTTATTCTGTCCAAAGAATATGCACTTGTGTCTCGATAAAGACATAGAGATACGACGGTACTTCTTGCAGTGTGCTCGTATGTATTTGCACGCCTTTTCTACGACCTTTTCCCACATTAGCATAAAATTTAGCCATTCAAAGTCTTACACGTTTCAATTTTTCGTCAGCGTATCAGATTTCTCACTATAACAGGACCGGTGCATATTGAAGAGTCACCTCGGCTAATGTATTCAGTCATTGTAGCGTAACCCTCTGTTTTCCAGATGTTATATTTTCTTAGATATCGCACCGTCTCTTCAAAAATACTTTCGAGTTGAGCTGTTAACACTACCCACCCCGGCTCTCGAACCATGTTCTAGCTATGCGTATGGCCCTATCAAGAACGCAAACATAATTTGACGTGAGAAAGAAAAATGAAAATTGGTGGATATGATACGGATGAATGATCTTCAAGTCTTCGCTTTCGAAAATGACTGAAAATATTTCAAGAGAAAGCACATCTGTTGTTGAACTTCTTACCGGCGAAAATCAGAGCGTCTTGTGAGTAGAATTTTCCACTAATAGTGAAAGATACAGCCGAGTGCAGATGAGAAGGAAAATTATTGAGAGCGACAGTTCGCTAACAAATGCATAGT
Organism: Parhyale hawaiensis; assembly: GCA_001587735.2. Classification (NCBI taxonomy): domain Eukaryota; kingdom Metazoa; phylum Arthropoda; class Malacostraca; order Amphipoda; family Hyalidae; genus Parhyale; species Parhyale hawaiensis. The sequence goes on from LQNS02278001.1 coordinate 7,255,457, forward strand.
CAAATTTGGCGAAAAAGTTGCCCCAAGGGTGCATTCAGCAGGATAGATCTAGGCCACTCTTCCGTAGCTTTCGAGCAACTCAAAGCAACTTGCCGTTCAATTTTTCTGTAGTCTATTCTCTACTACGTAAGTAACGTCACAGTTATTCTTAAACTGCAACTGCAATGTCAAAAGTGATACATGAATTTATCTTCAGGTAAGAACGATGATAGCCAGTAGAAATCATACAGTATATGTCAAAGTTTCGTTTAGAAGCAAGATCGCAGGAAACAAAACAGTCGCTTACCACTATGCACAGTGAATAAAATTACCGGCGCGTAAACAATAAAACTTAACAAGTTAATATTTACCATTTCTGTTTTTTACGCAACTTGTAACAATTTTACCCTAAAACATTGCGACCACAAGCGCCTGTCGCTGCTGCGTGTGCATTAATTAACATGTCGCGGCAAGCGGAATCTACCCACAATATTATCCCGTCGAAATCAAAGAAGATGTCGCTCGTCTGCGCACGGCTTAACGATCGTACTGACGCAGGAACTAAGGAAGGAACAAGCCCATTAATATTATAGATGTTATGCAATAATGTTCGTGTCAGGACGGCGCTGATTGACTTGACTTCGTGCCGTGTTTAAGTGGCCGCTGATGAGCTGAATTATGCCGTTAAGTCTGGCACAATCTCTTTAGTAGGCATGGCGGACCCGGACCGTACTGACTCACTCTTGGCCAAGTGTTCGGCGAGGGAGGTCGTGCTGCTGTGAGCTGGTATGTAGCCGCCACTGTATCAAGGCACTATTTGTGCCGGTCTGGAACCTACTGTGTAGTGCACTTTGTGGGCATTTATAGAGTAGGCAGTACATTAGTGCGGTCAGTACGGTTGGGTGGGCGTTGTGTTTGCTTTGTGGACGTTATTATTTAACACTGAGGCCCCGATTATGAGGTTCAGCCCCTGTGTTTTAGACCCCAGTCTAGAGACTTTGTCCATAATGTAGCTACGGTATTGCAAGTTTTGCCTGCGTATTTGATTCTGCCAGTTGCACAAGACCTGTGGTTCCTAAAGTGGGCGACGGCAAGTTCTCAGGGGGCGGTGAAACTAAAACGGGCGATAGGGGGCGATGGGGCAAAAAGGGGCAAAGGGAGAAAGGGGGAGGGGGGGGGGGGCGCTGTCAGACACCAGGGAGCCAAAAGAGGCTACAGATTGACATTTAGATTTTCTATGTTTCATAAGCACTGAGGTGACAAAATGCATCAGCATGATATTGAACAGAAGTCTACTCTGCTCTAATATACAGAATAAAAGCGTGCCATTGCCGAATAGCCGGCAATTAAAGTACCTACTAGAGTGGGCAGGTATGTTATTTTGACACCTCTACATAACACGTGAGAGTGACTCGTAAGGTAAAAACGCAGCTCAGCCGACCGGCAGAACAGCTTAAGTTTACATACTACATACATCGCTATCAGCTCTGAAAAGGTTTGTAAAAGCTGTTTGTTAACACCTCCACAGCATGTGCAGCGCTTCATCTATGGAACAGACAAGTATTATTCAATAAACTACTGCGCATGTATAACAATTAGGTAAGCTGAACGACGAGTAGAACATAATGTCGCTGGTTGAATCGAAGTTTCGAACCATCTCAAAACCCTCGGCTTTCGTGACGGTATTAAATGTCTGTTGACCAACTGATGCGCTCAGTTCATATCTTATGTTTTCTAACCCACAAGATGAGTAAATACATAAGGAGAGTGGATTTAGTATTTAAAACATAAAGTTAAATTTGTTCCATAGCTACTAGAAGAGTAAACCCAATAGGTACCAAATCGCGAGCGTATTACATACGTGGATACTGAACTGCAGTAGGTAGTCTTTTGTGTACATCAACATTTGGGATACAAAAATGTTCTACTCTATACATGCAGCAAATCTTGAAGCACAATTAATAAATGAATTGTATCTTATTCACTTGAGAATATATTAATTACTAATGTTCCTTGCCGCGTGTACTGTGCCGGCAAAAAAAATCTTCACACTTCAATACAAGACACGAGATATGCGAGTTAGTACATATTTCGTTTGTCCCACCCGACATAATAAAGCGAGATGTTAGTGATGATGCGTTCCCTCCGCCCACTCATAGCAAACGTCCATCACCCAGCCATCCCTCAGCGAGGGTTGTGTGCTGCTGCAGTGGGGTTGATGGTGGGTCGCTCTTGCTGGCGTGTTATTGTTTCTTTCTTATAAGTTTGAAGTCATATAACTTTACACCAACTGCACACAATGGGTCAAAAAATGCTTCAAATGAAGGAGCAAACCCTGGCGTTAACTATGCTACAGAAAAAGAGACTGAAACGTGAAGAGCATGGGTCTGTTTCCAGCATGTTGACTTTGAAAATCAAGTTCCTTAATTGTCCTTGTTGCGACGTTCTGGAGGAGCTCAGGATGTCTGTTTTTTTTTCACTGACAGTTAGAGCATAATTTGGGATAACCTCAGGCTTCAGAAGCTTATTGTTCTCAGTGTAGTTTTCTTAGGTGTACCAGAGCCTGACTTCTTCTGTGGTACTGTTCCTGTTAGTAATTTTGTCCTTGACCGCTTCAGCTGATAGATTGTCTCTCTTGACATCCCCAGGTCTTTGGTTATGGCGATCACAGAGTCTCCCTTTTCTAGCACAGTTAGCGCAAGAGTTTACTCCTTCAATTGAAGCATTTTCTGGCCCATTGTGTGCAGTTGGTGTAAAGTTAAACGACCTCAAACTTATAAGAAAGAAACAATAACACGCCAGCAAGAGCGACCCACTAGTAACCTCACTTCAGCAGCACACAACCCTCGCTGAGGGTTGACTGGGTGATGGACGTTTGCTATGAGTGGGCGGAGGGAATGCATCATCACTAACATCTTCTCGCTTTGTTACGCCGGGTAGAGCAAACGAAATACTAACTCACATTTCTCGTTTTTTTTTTTGCCATTGAAGTGTAAAGATTTTTTGCCGGCACTGTAGAATGATGGCATGACGGCCAGAAGTGTATCTAGCCTGGCTTGGTATTAATTCTAATGCTGGTGCACAAGATAAATCGCACCTGCCGGCTTGATTTTTCATTCAAAAGCATTGGAAAATTTGAAAGCCGCTATTTTCACTTTGACGAAGTTTTACCATTCCTCTAACGCTGCTCTAAATTGTGGCCGAATACATAGAACGATCCGTTGTAGCATACTTTTGAGTGGCGCAAATGTCAAGCCCCAGTTAAAAATCTAAGAAAAACGTGTTTTAGCTAACGTACCATAGTCGAAAGGGTTACATTTACGGTTCTGTAACTTCCCTGCTGGTAATGATAGGGTTCTACGAAGTAAGCACTTCTAAAATTGAGAATAAAATATTTTACACATTTTTCTGCTTCTCTTAAAAGAAATCACCGCTTCAAAAGCAAGAGAACCACATCTTGCAATATCTCCCATTCACTGTATCGTCTCCGTATGTGCTCAAACAAAATTTGCTGATGTACTTGTATCAACACATTTACGAAATACATGGAATTTAAGGGACTTAAGGAAGGGACAAGCGTGCGGGCATAGTATTTTTTTTTTAATTAAGAGCAAAAGTTACATAATTTAACAGGAAATAGTACAAATTAGACACAGAGTTGTCTTTTATCTTCAAGAAATGGTTCAAAATTTGATAATATCGCTCTGAAACATTCGTTCTGGAAACTCGACATTACTTTGCACCAATCTGATGTCAGTGATATGCGCTTCATAATTACTTGTAACTTCATGCGACTGTAATATGGCCTGGCGAACACAAGGGCTGTTCTCAGTGCTTTATCCGCAAAAGATGTTGCAGCTGGCCGCAGCTCCTGCTGACGAAGTTAGTTTGCAGAGTTAGGCAAGTATTATTATTATATATTTCGTTTAACCTCTGTAGCCGCAACTCAGGTGTATCAACAGAGAAACTACTTGTGCAGTATTCAGAAACCGCATAATGGCTATGCGTGGCCAACGTGCGCTTCTACAGGCAGGAAACAAGGCGCGAAGCATAGAAGGAGACACTCGAGAAGTCGGCCTCATGTACGGCCTTCCACACGAGAGAGATGAGAGAAGTCCCGTGAACTTTGTACGCTACCTCGATCGGCAGCCCACCTCGCGCAACAGAAGATGAAATATAGAACCTACCTAATTTTACAAAGCTAACCTCATCAGCAGGATATGCAGCCACATGCAACATCTCTTGCAGAAAAGGTACTCAAGTGTACCCCTGGAGTCGTAAGGCCCATATATATATGACAGGGATAGTGCCCATCATAATATACCCGTGATGGTAGAGTTAGGCAAGTCCTGTAAATATCTTTCCCCTATTGATTCGTGAGGTGGGCCGCCGAATGGGGGTAAGCGACTTATCCCATGCATGGAACTCTTACCTGCTCCCGCGTGGAGGTGCCACCGAAGGGACACTCCGCACGGGTGTTTCTTTTTTCTGTCTTCGAATCATTTCGTTTTTTTTTATCGCTATACCTCATGCGGCGTATTTGAGCGAATAATGGTGCCATTTAGGCGTATATGGGGTTGGAGCTGCTTTGCTCCTTATTTCCACTCTATAATAGCCCATTGGGCACTTTAGGACCAATTTGAACTTTCTTGAGTTCGATTTGAACTTGAAACGTTCCAGCAGAACAACCGAGATAAAAATCATTGAGAATTCGTCGCGAGGCGATATTATTACTTGCATTGGTAATAAGCCTTCATCCAATGCTACCACTAAGCTGCTGCAAGCCCAAGTAAGAATTTGGGTGCCAAACTAGTACAGATATGGACGATCTACGAATTCTTCAATGGTGACAGAAAATGAGAGGACAACTAACTCAAACTTAGACTAGGGGAGGCAGGACTTTCAGACAGAAGTGATTGAGAAAGAATCCGTTTCAGTACAAAGAGCTATTGAGTTTAATCCAAAATTCGAAACTCATCAAAGATTTGGGTTACAGCAAGAAATTTCCGAATGTTATCCAGTGTTGTGGAACAAAAGAAAATCGCGTTTCGTTGAAATGCATCCACCGTACTTCTTCCCACGAAAAGAAACGAGCTCAAAATTAGTGAATGAGAGGATCTGCGCCTCGTCCTAAGCGAAGCAGCCGTGTGTTGTTGAGAAGCCGATATCCCAGCACGGGCGGCATCAGCTCATCTGTCTCCTCAACAACGAACAATAATCAATGATATATGTTACTAAGGTTTGTGGCGAGGTTTTCGCATATTTTTCCGTACTGCTGACAAACAAAAATACAGGCGGACCTCATAACACGAACAAAAGCGGACCGACGTGTTATGTATGAGGCAGTACCTATACTGTACGTGTTTTGAGGTAGCTAAGCATTACAGAAAATTTGCATTCGAGGGATAACTAGCTGAATATCTAGTGCAGCGATAAATTCAAGGAAATGGCTACGTAATAACAGACTTTCACAGTGCCTAATAAGTCCAGAATATAATAAAGACCGATGTGTACATATGTCTATAAATTGTTGTTTAGTTGTTAGTCCGTTTTCTGTAATGCTTCGAGAAAACAGGCGAATATCAGGCCAGGTTGGTGACGATGGCAAGTGCGTACGGCAGCCGAACAGCTCAATGAAATGACTACATTGAAAAAGTTGCAATCGAAGCCGTGATGATAGCTGAACCTTACCTTGGCTTTCTCGTGCATCCTGTTCTAAGTTGCATGTCACAGATAACTGCAAGGTATCAATCATTCTTCCAACTTTCATTTCAATTGCCGATGAAGCAGCTTTTTACCAAGCAAAAAAATTGTCCCTATGGGATTTTCTGACGCATTCGTGACACCGAATCGAAATTAACATTTCGAGTGATACGTGCCTGGGAAATGCAGTTGATTTTTCTCCATAAAAGAGAAAGAAAAGAAAATTTCGCTGCTTAGCAGTTGTGAATCCGTGAACGCTCATCTCTCTGTTTCTTCAAGTTGGCAGTTGTATTAACGAAAGTATGATCAGTGAAGAACAGCCATCACAAATTCCTGGCAGTCATTTTTGAAAGCACTGACACTGTAGTTTAATTGATTAACGACATTGTTGCCTCACAGTTGCTTACAACAATGTTTTATTAGACAAAAGTTTCTCGAACAAGAACCCAGCATTTGCCTGATTTAACTGTAAATATCTATATTGGATGTGCTAATACAGAACAACAAGAGTAACCATTAATTTGCTTACAAAATTTGTCTATGAGTAGGGATGTGGCGATTATTCGGCTTCGGCTTCGGCAGTGCCGAATATTCGGCAAAATGCCGAATATTCGGTTTCGGCCGAATACAAGCTCAAATTTTGCCGAATAATTTTTTTCGGCAATGTTTATTTA
>LQNS02278001.1:7290386-7309176 GCA_001587735.2 Parhyale hawaiensis
CCCCCCCCATTTTGGGGGAGGGGGGGTTCTAGTGCCGCTAGCCAGCCCCCTAGAAATTTGGTATGCAATAGCCTTTGGTATACTGATGATTTTGCAGCAAAAAAGGCAAATTTGGACCCCCTGTGGACCCATTTCCCCCTCCCCATTTGGGTGGGGGGTTCTAGTGCCGCTAGCCCCCTAAAAATTTGGGACGTAATGCCCCCATACCTGAAAACATTTATTGAGCAAAAAACAGAAAATTGATAATTTAGACCATTTTCGCCGGGACGACCCCCTTAAAACCAGCCTATCCATTTAATGTGTGAGTGATTCAATTCTTCACTTATAGGCTAAGCCTTGCGCGTAATATGCTTGGTGACATTTACTCCCTATAACATGTACATAAAATACACAGAGACTCAATATCAACTGCTAAAACACGAGCAATTTTCACATGTTGCTCACATTTAAACAAAGTTCAAGTTCATCACACACCTTAATTGATGCCTATTAATTATTAGAATAAACTTCACGGCACGTAAATTGTGAATTTACAGTTTTTTCAAGGTATGCGTCTAAGTGCAACACTATCACAAACGATCACCCTTCGCCCCTCCCACTGTGGCCAGTGACCTGCCGGGAGACTGTACTTGCTGGAAGGTTCAGGAAAAAAATTCGCGGCCGGGCACGCAAGGCTGCTTCAGAGCTGAAACTGAATGAGTTGAAAGCTGAAAACGGAGTTAAAAACTACTTGAAAAGCTCGATCACGAGTTCTTCTAAGATGAAAATCGGCTAGGGCTTAATACTTGGAGTTTGAGAATTATCGGCGAAAGCCAACTGATAACAACGATCCCTTCCTGAGTGAATTAAATCGGCGGTATTATAAACTGATGGAATGTGGAATTGGTGTTCCCGACAGCGTGGTGGCGTGTCGCTTGGTCAAGAGCTGTAACCTGAGTGATATGCATCTTCAGTTTGCACTTTCTACTACAACCTGACGAGGCTATGGTATTCGTCGAGAATGGCAGGGCAGTAGTCTCTTCGGCTATTAAAGAGCAAGGGGTAAAATTTGAAACTGTGAAGGCAGAGCCACTGAAGTGAGGCGCTCTACTGTGATTGGCGTAGTCGTGGGTGAGGTCTTAGAGGATTTCAGCGTGGAAAAACGAAAGGACGTATTCCGGTCGGCAGGGATGGTCGTATCACCAACTAGTCCTTCTAAAGGTAATGTCAAATTGACCGCACACCCAACTGGGAAATCCGCATGCACTGGTTTGTCCTGCAGATATAGACCAACAGGCCCCACAGGAGTATGCGGCTGCAGTAGATTTGTTATGAAAACATAGATTCGCAAAAAATGGAAAAATATGTACATACATATATATATAGATTTGTACGACTACGTATACACCTAGGAAAAAATTAATGTCTCTAGAAAATAGGTTTATCAAGTAAGAATGTAGCGTTCAACATTCGTGCGCGAAGGTGCAATGTTTGACGCGAAAAGCCGTAGTAGGCAGTAGAGGCATCTGTTCATTGTCACGAGATTAAGTGCCTTAAAAGGTGAGGGTGCCCAGGGCTCGGCCCTCAGAATGCAAACAAACTGTAGGTTCGGTCCACAGTCAAAGTGTGGGAGAGGTGCTGGGTATTCCTTAGAATGTAGAGAAAAGATTATAGGATATAGTTAGTTATACTGTAGCTTAGAGCTCAAAGCGAGCACACATTTTCGTGCTCTCGCCCTCCCCGGCTGGGGGCGAGGACCCGCTTGCCTATGCTATTTGGGGAAATTCGCCTATACTTTTCCCCTCTAGCTCAAAAGTCCCAGTGAGCTATAGGCACGGTACTCAGAATTTACTCAGTGTCGTGCAGGATTTAACAGCAAATGTGCACAATACCAAAACTCGTCGCCTTTTACTCGTGGAGTGATGTAAGGTGTTCACCCGTGCACGAACAATTGGAATTTAAGGCAGTGTATGCCCGTACCTTCGTCCGTGTGCCTTCTGATGCCTTTGATACTCACCCGTGTGTTAAGTTAACCCTGTGTGCCCTTGGTAGTGCTATTTGTTAAATGTCTCATTTGATAATTTGAGAACTACATCTCCTAGTCTCTACTTTCATCAGTGAGACCATTCCCTATTCAACAGCGCTTCAATGTCTTAATGCCGACATGTGTTCCAGTACCTTAATTATGTTGCCTACGGTGTGATGACGTGTTACACAAACAATTGCAGCAGTGTATCTTCATCGAATAAATAATATCCAGTACGAACTGCAATGTAAACTCTTCGTAACATACGTGACGAGGTTGCCAGTCGTAACGTGTTCCTTATGATAAATATTATTGATCCCTAGTGGGTACTCTCCTTGAAAGTCGCACGAAATTTAAATGACCATACAGTGCGTGAAGAATAGGAATTGTATGCATACCCCGCGAGTCCAAAATGCATAGAGTGGAGAAGCTGTATGCGTCCTGTGTAGGAAGCCATCAGTTGCAGCCAATTCCGGAGAGGTCCCCAATTCCCAATGGAGGTACATCACTTCGTTTACAGTAGATTAGTCCCAGGAGATGAAACCCCGAGAATCTTTAGGCGAAAACTCTCCCTTTACTGTCTGACTTCTCGGTGTTAATTAAGTATTCAAGCAAGTGTATCACTGGACCTTGGCAGTGCGATGCGATTCACGTGTTCTTATTCGCTAACGAAGTGTCGAAGAGAGTGTGGGGAAAATGTTATTAGCCAACTAAAATGGTAATAGAAGTGGAATAATTGCAGAGAAACCGACAGAAAAGGTTTTAATATGTTGTAAATGTCTCAAGATTACGGAAATGTATATGAATGTACAAAAAAAAATGGAGCTTATAGTTTGTTCATTTTATTCTTATCACGCTAAAAAATTGAAATATATGAAAAAATGCTTCAGTTTGACATTTAGACAATGATAATTAGACTAATATTGTACTGCATTTATATTTCATGTGGTGAAACGAGTTATTTCTATGCGTGCGGCGGCACGCACTGATCTATGGTGAGTAAACTATCACGGTAACCTAAAAGCTGTGCGGTTTAGAATACGAATTGGAGGGTCAGCAAAGAGAAAATCTTAAGAAATGAATGAAACACGCTTAGCCAGTGTGGTCTTTTTCCGGGAGTTTTCGTAAACACAGCATCGATGTGATAAAATGTTTGTTTACATGCATTGTATTATATCTTCGCTGTCTGAGAGCACCGTTTTTGCCACCTAGCACAATTTCGACTGATTAATTTGTGTTTCTGATGGGACTCAAACTTTCAAATATTTGCGATCGAAGTTACACATAGACATATCTCTAGAGTACTTGTGAAGTGTTCAATTATGACCGGTATCAGTTGTGATACAAAATTTTATCCTAGTGTGTCAAAATAGCTATTTAATTACCGCTTTCATGTGATTTCCTCTTTGTATTAAATTTTCATGCTCTTTTTCCAATATATTGTGAGATCTTTACGTGTGTTTTACTAATCCAGCTGCCGTATGAGTCCCAATCGCCAAGTCTTTTACTTAGTAGATTGGAGAATAGCTCGCCCCGGGGGGACATGTCTAACTTGTCATGTTTTTTCTTTCTATATTATTTTCATGGGCACAATCCTGTCATGTGCTATGTTCCGTGAATGATCAACTGGATCGTTCGTAAATAAACATACATTTACAGTAGGAATATCATTCATTATATCGTTCATTCCTTCCTTCATTATTATCGATACTCTTTTATAAACTGCATAATTAAAGATATATATGACCACGCTTATTTATTCACATACCCTGTAACAGATTACAGATGTCTCGAGCTTTGGCGCCAGTGGCGGAAGGCTCCATACGACAATATCTGCGAACCCTCAATCCTCCCAATTGCTGGGGAAGCTCAGTAAACCCACAGCAGTATAGACCGGATGCTGACCGATCACATCAAGCGTACGAAGATCTTGCCTAGCTGGGAGCAAGGTTTGAGCTTGCAGCTTTGAGAGTGAAAGTCAGACGCTCTAGTCTGCTACTACGGGTCTTCTACAATGTATTGGGCGAGGGAGTGCTCTTTTGTCAAAGATGCGGAAGAATCAGAGGATGCTATATTATCTTGGCTTCCGACACTGAAGCGAACCTCAAGAGTCTTCTGGGCGAATCTATTAGATGAATTGTATATGACTCTGGCTGTTCACGTACAGTGTGGTAAAAAATGGTTGCAGTGTTTTCTGGAAATTTAGAAATAGAACGAACGGTCCAGTGTCGCGGAAGCGGCTTCGTCGTCAATTTGTGGCTTTTGTGACGGTAAACAACTCGCATCAAAAAGGTTTCTAGTCTTTTCGTATATCCTTGTTGGTAAACACCTGTTAGTATTCGGACTGATATTATTGATAGTAACATACCGCTACTGCTCAGGAAGCTATCCATGAAACGGAACGGCATAATTGATCTGAATGCAGACACGGTTAAGGTTTTCGGCAAAGCCATTAAGTTCCAGACGACTTCATTATTGTATTACGTTCTACCTATCTACCGTGCAGCCACTAGCGAATCTGTAAATGGAATGCTGGCGGGAGCATCTTTCTCAAAATGTAGACTCTGTGGCGAGAAAATTTCATGAGTAGTTCGCGCATCGGGCATCTAATAAGCTGAAGAAGTTACTTGAGAACGATAAGAGGACGGACAGTGAGCTGTTGAAAGCTCTTGTCTCCGAGAGATGTGATATTTGCACCAAGTTTCATAAAGTCCGTCTCGGCCTGTTGTGAGTTTTTCCTGGCTTCTAGGTTCAATAAGAAGGTGGCCATGAATCTGGAGGTGTGTCAGAGCGCTTATTTTTTTTGCGTTGGTCGACCTCGCTACTAGGTTATGCGCAGCGGCCAAAATGATAGGTTCAGGTTTGATAGGTTTATTATACACATATAAACATTACAATAATGAAAACTTTCTGAGTACAATATAAGTACAGTAATATATCTGCATAACCCCTAGAAAAGTTGTAGAATTTTTTTGGGTAACAAGTAGTAACTAGACTAATACAATTTTATAACATAATCTTAATACCACTTTTTAAAGGCGTCATTAGATATAGGATCTAATAGGTGTGTTGGAATTCGATTAACAAGTGATACGATTTGGAAAATAGTTGAACGTTTCTCTACATCAACACGAATGAAGCGTCTCATCTCGTAGTTTTGATAAGGTATCCGTAATATTGTTGAAAGACAAGAGGATGGTTATGTATGAGCGATCGGAAAAACGTAAGAGGTTGTAGCATTTGTAAATCAAGGTACATATCACTACGATTCATTAACGGTGCATTATTTCGATCTCGTTTAACGCGAAGTATTCGCCTCAGTATATCATTTTGCAAAACTTCTAGTTTATGAATGTAACAATAATGATTGACTCCAAGACAAAGCAGCCGAAACTGTGGCTAGGGTACTATTTACTTCGTGGATTACGACATTTGGTGCTCCAGCGCAAATTCTTTCTGATAATGGTAAAGAGTTTAGCTATGAGATGGTGAGGAGACTCGAAGAGCAGTTCGGTATTCGTATGTTGTACACCGCTGCATATAGAAGAGCATCTACAGTATAATGTAATGGCGTCTGTGAACGACTGAACGTGGTCATGGCTGAGTGTTTGTTGTATTATGGATGATGCGCAATGCGATATTCAAGTGGCCCTGACATGGGCCATCGCAGTTGGAGCCCCACTTCATCAATTTAGCGGCTACTCTCCAATCAACTTGCATTTGGGAATAATCCGTCCCTTCCCAGTGTTACTAAGAACGATCCGTCCCTTAGAGGAAACACTTCGAAGTAATAGCTGACAATCTCAATGCTATGTTTGTGACTGGGAAGTATTTCATCAGTATAGAGTCTAGCGAGGAGGTTCGGCGAGCTTTGCTCCATCAAGTGATAAGATAACGCGGGGGTCTATTTAAGGGCTACAATGTCTTCTTTAAGCGAAAAAAACGACGAAAAATTACATGGACCTATCAATGTTATTCGGCGTGACGGTGAGCAGGTGTTAGTGAAGCATGGTGGTGAAATGTATCGTGTACATACCTGCAGGTTACAGTACATAGCTACCTGTCACCGTTTTGGTGAAAGAGAGGGGCCTAAAGCTCCTATTGCTGCGCTGGTTGGTCAACTGATATGGCTTACCTCTCAGACCAGAGCAGATATATCGAATGATGCGTGTAAGTTGAGAACTCTCGGCGAGGAAATGGCTACAGTTGATATGATATAGAAGCCAACGAAGTTCTTCGGAGAGTGTGTCGCAACGGGTACTCTTCTTATTTAGCCAATGTTGGCAAGCGGGAACGATCTCATTATTGAATGTTTGTTTACGTCTTTTTTCAAATTTCGATGACGCGAGATCGCAGGGAGCGTACATCGGGTTATTGTTGGACCGAAAAGGCAGGTGAAGTGTTATCTCATTAAAGTCTCGTAAAGTAACACGAGTGTCAAGTCTATTATTGCAGCGGAAACTCTTGCGTTGCTGAATGGTGCTGAGAGGCCCGTATCGTTTTCCTACATAGTGGTGAACCTTTTGAATCTGAGACCCATCGTCCCATTGTGAAGTGTTGTGTGGACAACAGGTCACTCGTTGATGCTATTCACCGAAAAAAATGACGAAGATATAATACTCAGTATTAATAAGGTTGTCTTACGGGATCAGAAGAGGCGCGGTGATATCCACAGTGTCTCATGGATACAGCCTGCTCACTAGCTAGCCAACGAGCTTGCTAAAAAAAATGTCAATCCCAGACCTTTCATCTCCCCCGTAGCGGCTAGATATACGGCTGACATGTACATACAGTAGAGTCCAATAATGGAACAGGTTCAAAGACACAAGATGTGAGTGGTCTGAAGTGCCAACTAACGCAGTCATCAAGTCCGGGACATCAGTCATGACGAGGTCGAGACAATTTCCAGCAATATGCGTGGACTCATGGACTAGCTGCACACAACTAGATAAGGTGCAAAAGTTCCAATGCAGCCTCACCATGGCGATCAATCGGTGACCAGTCCCTCTGGTGTGCATTAACATCCAAACAAAAACAAACGCTGACTTAGGATCCATACTCTGGATCGAGGCCATCGCTGTCAGCAAACACTCATACAGAGAATCATCAGCTGTAGGGCTCCGATATAAGGAAAATAAATCGAAGTTATTCGAACAGTCACACATTCTTATAACTATGATCACATGACAGGTGCACTCGTGCACTAGCTGCCGGTAAGCGCACAAACCACTCCGGATATAGACGCTCATATAGCGATATCCCGGCCCCGATCCCACCAGCCTGCGAAAAGGGGACTGAAATACAGCCAAGGCAAGCTCTGCACCGTGCCTCCTACCCAACACAAAGCCAAGCTCCGCGAGGTTCCCTTACAATCCGGAGTGAGGTTCCCATACAATCCTCTAATATTGCAATAAAGGAGACGACGCCCCCCGAGCCCGTCCCGGCAGCACAATCGTCTCTCACGACGATTTTGCGTTCACGTAAGCTTTCCTGCGCGCCCCACCACTAAAGTAAACACTGCCTAGGCAAACCTAACCTAACCTCCTTACCTAACCTTACCCAACCCAATCTAACCTTTCCAGCCTTACTTAACGTTACCCAACATTACCTAACCCAACTTAATCAGTGATACAGCGAGCAGCGCGGCGGACCAACTTGAACGCCGCTCACGCGCACACGATCTGCGTACACAAACACGCACACAAATCGTCGTGAGAGACAATAGCGCGATCCGGCACCGGGTTACTCTCCACGTCACCAAACGTAGAAGAGACATGAAGATAAAAACAGAAATATAGAGAAAAATACAGAAATATCCAGAATGCACAAAATAGATTAAAGAATTCACATGAACAGATGATCAGCATAGGCAGAATTACGGTGCACTCGCCAGAGCTGCATAGCGTGCAAGGCTTATACAACCCCCAGGTTCGCCAGGTTATGAGGGACGACAGTCACGGTGGACATGAGGGGCCTGCACCAACCTCCCATGGCCTTGCTGCTCACAACACGTGATTAGCAGAGAGTAAGAAAAAAGAAGAAAGTAGAAAAAAGAGAAGAAAAAAGTCTCGATTGGGCCATCGAAGGTAGGGAGAAGAACTGACCGTGGAATGCCCTACACACGGCTATGGCAACAGCCAAGTGATCCCCTCTCAAGTTGCCATTGGCTCCATGGAGCTCATCCGCCTTTCATACGCAGTTCCTAGCAAGTGGGTTCCCACAACCCACTTCTCAGGCTTGTATGCCTGCCAAACAGCAGCCATTGACCAATGAGAAGGGATACAAGTTTAATCGCTGTTAATCGACTTTGCGTTGGTCGCCTCTTACGCCACGTGCAGGACGGGAGTGGAATTCTAAAGCCATTACCCCAGAACTAAAATAATCAATTTGAATTTTGACAACAAAACGCATAATACGGAAGACTGTTCGATTCGTCTAGCTTTAGAGAAAGATAGCACAAACACTGAAGAACTCAGTAGTGCGTGCCGGTCATAGATATTACTGCCGCGGGTCGCCGTCAGTATTCTAATTTTATAATACATACCGGTATATCCGACGAAACTAAATCTTAACTGCTACGTCTATAATGCATTAGTATCAAACGAAGCGTGACATGGTCGAATAATTAACTCAAATGTTAAGTGAGATAATTAGCAGTGAGTGTAAGGTCGTGTTTACACTGTAGGCAAGGTCTCTATTAGCACTTTTTTGCCCTTTTTAGCACCCCTAGTGAGAAAATCTTAGTACTTTTATTTTGATTTATGAGATAAGTACTTACTGTACACAATACATGGCTTTTTAAAGCCAAAAGCATGTATGCCAAGTATTTCCAAGTGCTATCGTTTCACGTACAGTAAGTAGCTATAGTTCGATATAT
The DNA here is from genome assembly GCA_001587735.2 of Parhyale hawaiensis. Classification (NCBI taxonomy): domain Eukaryota; kingdom Metazoa; phylum Arthropoda; class Malacostraca; order Amphipoda; family Hyalidae; genus Parhyale; species Parhyale hawaiensis. The sequence goes on from LQNS02278001.1 coordinate 7,299,269, forward strand.
GGCTATATGTTTTTCTTTCTCAATTTTAATTGATCACGTTAGAGCAGCTATTCTGAATGAACGACCGCAGAAATGACACAAGCAAAATGTATTTTTCTTTTCTAACACTTTTCACTTGATTTTAGCTCTTTTATTGACAAATTGCTCATTTTAGCACTTTGTATACACCTTTTGCAGGTCTGTCGACCAAGCCCTTCCAATCGAGAGGTAGAACATTTAAGAGTGAATTACGACGGAGTTCGCTAGTCGGTTGGTTGAAGCTGCCCAGTGCGATAGATGCTATTTTACTGTGGTGCGCTCAAGTACCAACCCCATTGCTTGGTGGCGAGATATCGGTTGAGAAAATAAGTATGAGCTGGTGTACCATCGTAACATAATTCTCTAGAATGATGTTCTCCAAAGTAAAATTTTGTTGGACAACAGCTGTGCTTTTAAAACTGAAGCTGGCGTCTGCGGTTCGTGATCGATGAAAGGTTGCAAAGCACATCCGCGCAGCCTACCGGCCCTCTGAGAATTGAATAGTAGAACGTCACCACAGAACAATAAAAAGTACCTATAGCCGCCATAAGTAGATCAAGTCCGCTTGATGTTATGTTCTGGTATATATTAATCATGAGAAGTGGATTAGCTGAAACGGCGCCGCGACGTGGATTACACAACTATATTTGGAAGCACTCGATTGATAACGCTACTGTTCCAAAGGAGACGCGGGACTTGCTCATTCGAACTGGAAGGCGTGAGTTTGAGCACAAACCAAATGCTTAATGAAGCTCGAGGTGTGGTTCAGACCGGTGTAAATACACCAAGCAGCATTGGGGCAATTATTATTCCTCTGATGACGATCATAGTCTTATGCTGAAACTTTGTGCCCAATCTTGATATTCTGATTCTTGCAATATTTTATGCTCCTATACCTACCTATTGTTTAACAAAAAGATGAGTCTTGGAAAATTCAACAAGGGGAAAAATGGCTATTAAATAAATTAAGAGTCAAAACGTATTGTGTTGATACAGTACGTTACCTTTGATTATGAAGATACAATTGTTTTTTACTTTATTTTTCAAGATAAGAGTCAAACTTTGAAATATCAATGTTAACTAAATGCATGGCTATATTACAAATATAAACAGCACTTGTAAAATAAATATTTAGCCATTTGCTAAGTTTATCATACAATTTGCTTATTTATAAGGTTTTTAGTGTAACCTCAGATTATGCAACAAGTTAATAAAAACGTCATAAGGAGGAAATAAATACATGTGAAAAGGAACATTTAGATTAAATGTCCAAAACCAAGAAATTATAACCAAAACAATTCAATAAACACTGAAATAAGTGTTCAGTAGTGGTAAACATAAGTTAATTTTAACATGGTAACCTCAATTTTTCAAGATTTTTATACGATAATTATCAACAGACTTTGTCAGGTTTGATATTTCAGATGCTAGAAGAGAATCTGCAGCTGTTTTTACTGCATTCCACAGGCTTACTTTGCTCGAAACGGCCGACCACCTTCATAGACCTTCCTTTTGATTATTGCCCAGAGGTTCTGATTGGGATTTAAATCGATGCTGTTCGCTGGCAATGTCATAATCCTTTTTGATTTAAATCCTCCATCCGCAAGCCAGTTAGCAGGGTGTACCGTGGTCGGTGTGAGGGAGCGTTTTCGTGCTGAAATACCAATTTGAATCTGCGTGCGATAGTCTGCTCATCAAGCCATGGAATAAAGTTGGCTTCAAGAAACTGGCAGTACCTTTTTGCATTGTTTAACTCCTTCTACCACTTCAAATGGACCAATAAAGGTGTCACCTACCATCCCGGCCCAAAACATCACACCTCCACCACCTTGTTGACGCTTAAGCCGTGTCTGTTGAGCTCGGTCATGGAGGACCCATTCAGACGCTCATCCATCTGGATCAGGAGTGGTTCTGCATTCGACAGTAAATATGACATTGGAGAAATCAGTTTTCATGTTCTCTTCAGCCCATTAGACCCTATTTTCTTTATGAATTTTGTTAGAAGTGGTTGTTTAATTGCCTTTTTCACTTTCCCTAGCTTCTGCAGAACCTCACATTTTGTCTTTCTGCTTAGTATTTCGGCTCCAGCGTCTTCAAATATCGCCTTACTGGTAGAAAGTTGTTTTCTAGCCATAGAAACCTTCAAATGTTGCATAATTTCCCCGTAGAGGCTCTATCCGGAGTTTACCGGTTGACCTTACCTTCAATTGCCTAAGCCTTAATTGTTCGCTGATCACGCTGTAATACCTTGGAAACTTCGAGTGTTGTCTCACCAGAAGCCAATAACGAGGGCACTTTGATCTTTTCTTCACTGTTGCATAATCTGGGGTAACAGCAGAACTCTGTGCGATAAGCAAATGTTGCCAAAACGTGGGATATGGTTCAGTTTTATTTTTCTCTAATCATACTTATAGTTACAACATACCTGTGCACTAACTCACTATTAACATTTCAAATGTTTGACTCTTATCTTGAAAAATAAGTAAGAAAATTGTGCTCTAATTGCATAATCAAAGGTAACAAACTGTATATTTACAACTACAATACAATAAAAATCGAAGAGCATTTATCTGTTTGTTCATTAATTTATCCATTTTCTCTCACGCTTTAACAAAACAGATACGCCGAAATTAGCCCAGGTTGCAGGATGTGGTCATACTGTCAAGCTTCATGGAAAACTGATAGGTAGAAAATAGGCCAGATTGTAGATGATGGTAAACGTATATTTGAATGCAGTTCTTTCTTTGCCAACGTTGAAGTCCACTCAATGCAGATACATACAGCTTCTCTAAGCACTCTCTAGAGTGGGCCACACACGATCGATTTTATTGCGCAAACCTGGTTCAACAACATAATTGACAATCTCAAGTTGCCCAAACACATATCAACATAATTGACGCTTTAATCGGGCGAACCAGGCTCAATTCGGTCTTGCAATCTGCCGAGAAAAGATGTAAGATTTTGACCCAATAATCATTGTGGCCGTTGCTTTTGCAGTAGAAAAGAAAACTGATGTTTAAAGAGAAAACGTGCAAAATGGTCAAAAGAATGGTTTCTGCAGCTTTCGCCATTTAGACACACCATATTACTACGTGAACTGGGCAAAAATGAGTCGAGTGATTTTAAAAACTTGATGCAGATGGACGCTGAGTCCTGTATTGAGCTATTACAAATGGTCGATTAACTGACTGAAAAATAAACTACACGTATGCGTCAGCCCATCTCTCCTACGGAGGTTTATCAATTACACTGCGTTACCTGGCCAGGAGACATACATTTGAAATAAAAACTTTGTCAGTGCTACTGCGCCACAAACCATCAGCAAAAATTGCTACTGAAACCTGTGAAGCCATCGTCAGCTGCTTGCATGAGTACATAATTGTGCAGTCAACTAGACTTGCGCAATAAAATATCAAACGGTAATTGATTCATTCAATACAATTGTGCAAGTCATCAATATCGTCCATGCACGGCCAATTTAATTGTCAATTTAGAGTATTGACAATGATTAATTGATCGTGTATGGGCCGCTGTACGTCGTGATTTGCACTCTCTTCTGAGGTTTCCGTCATCCAAACTTCAGCTGGCCAGAGATTGCGCTGATGCTCTTATTGATTGCTTTAATCATTGAAGCAAATGGAAAGATATTCTTTAGCGGTCAGCAGGCGGCAAAAAACACGAGGATTGCTTGACATCCGATAGTTTTCGAAAATTCGGGTTCTTCTCTCAACAGAACTTTTCACTTGACGAAAAACTTCTGCGTCATTTACACCATTGAGTATCCTGGATACAGAGCTCAGTACTGATTGGGACTAATATGGACTGCGGGGAAAAAACATTGCTTTTCAGCGTCTTGTATCACTGAAGGAGGGCTTGGCTTTGTTCAGCCTAGCATGCAAATCTGCTATGTTCCAGAATTCAAGTTGGCATAAGAAAGTAAGAAGAAAATCATGAATGGAGACGGGTCATCACGAATTCTTCGCTGTCATTTCTGACAGCGTGGGCACTCTAGTAGTTACATATTTATGCTTCATATCACGCTCGAAGAAGCCAAGAATAGGCCGCGTTGTAATTTTTTTTACTTTTTTTTTCATTTTAAGTAGAGTTTTTTTTGTGGAGATTGTTGACCAGGTTGTAGAAGATGGCAGAAGTGAAATCCTTATCCATTAATCTGAATACATTTCTTGCTTGAAAAGTTTCATGACACAGAAGCAATGAAAATATTAGCAGCTTCTCTTAGCGCTGCCATGGGAGTCTGATTTTCAACTCCAATATTTTGCACTTGATAATGGAAAATGTTTCCGCACGTCACCTATGGTGGGAGACGAATGCGCTGCTTAAATGAATCAAAAAGAGACCACGTACCGTGTCTTTACCTCAGCCAAGGAGGTTATGTTTTCGTCGTGTTTGTTTGTCACCAAGATGACTCAAAAAGTTATGAACCGATTTGGACGAAATTTGCAGGGATTGTTGGGTATGTTAGGAGGAACACATGATTAACTTTTGGTGAAGATCCGCCAATCTGTTTGCCTGCCTCATTTTTCTCAATGCCATAACTCAAAAAGTTATGGACGGATTTTCATGAAATTCACATGAGTTGTTAGGTATATAACGAAGAGTAAATGACCAAATTTTGGTGATGATCCGTAGGTTCGTTCGTTCGTTCGTTTGTCACTGTTTCTAATTTTATGCTCGTTAGCACAATAACACAAAAAATAATGGATCTTTATGAAATTTATAGGAGTTGTTATTATTGCTAAAAGACATAGCTACGCGAATAAATTTTGGTGCAGATCGGTTGGTTCGTTTGTACGTTTGACTCATGTTTGTCATAACGTTTGTTAGCAGCATAACTCAAAAAGTTATGAACGGATCTTCACAAACTGTTATTACTATAAAAATTCACAAATGATTATATTTTGAAGTTGATACAAGGAAAATCATGGTTTCAGAGCCAATTTGAATTTTTTTTACCATTGTCTCGCTTGGCGGAGGTATGCACTCTCAGAGTGCTCTAGTTAATCATAATTTGAGTCGGCTGTTGCAGCGTATCCTCAAGAAACATTAGCAACAGAAGCATGTTAAATGAACAAGGGACTTCAATAATTACTTGCTGTCATTTTTGACAGCGTGGGTACTCTAGTCTACTTACAGCCCATGACCATCATATAATGAACACCACCGTGTGTTTGTTTGTTTGTTTATTTTTTATCTATTTATAAATTTCTATTTTTGAGATGTTTCGTGTCACGCTCTGAACGAAATAGGCAAAAAATAGGGCAAGTTGCAGGCTTTGTAACATAGTTGCATTTTCAAAGAGATCGATGACCAAGTTGCAGTAGATGTCGAGAGGGGGTTCCTTATCCCTTTATCTGAATGCAAACCTTACTTGAAACAGTTCTTGACATTGAAACAAAAGATATATATATATTTCTAGAGTCTCTTACCGCGGCCATGGAGTCTGATTTTTATAACTTTACCCTTACATCAAAACTTATACTTGTTCTCAGTTCATGGTGTATAAATTCAGTAACTAATCAATGAAGCGCAGACAATGCGATGACTTTTCATGGCGCAATCATCTCTTTCAGCTAGCTGTCTTCCTTTGATGGAGAGTTTTTGCTACAACAGAAAAACTTAGTTGTACTGAAGACTTATCTTTCGGTAGCTAGGGTACGCGATTGGGAATTAATTTAATTCAGTAATGATTTGCTGCTCGCCAATCTAAAAGTTTTTCTGCACTTCTTCTAAGGTGGGGACGATTGTGCGGCTTAGACATCTACAATTTTAGTTTGCCTTTGTAGCGTACCCTACAGAAACATTTGTATTAGTAACGAAGGTACTGTAGCCTATACATGTATTGAATAAAGGCGGGTCTTCACAAATTCTTCGCTGTCATTTTTTACAGGGCGGGTACTCTAGTAGTTCTCATATTTTTTCAAGAATTATCACACCATCCACTTAAGATTAATGTCACACCAAATGCTCATATCTACACTCAGACCGGTTACCTGTAGATGAAGAATGTGCTCACAATAAGCGAGGACTTGCACAATAAGTCACTTTCAAATGCCAAGCCTAAGATTATCACCCCGCTTGGTACGGCAACACTCGGACCCATAGTATGTAGTGCTTACCTCAACAATGCGCTCATTGGGTCGTATCTGGCGCCACTGATTCAGCTGCTCTTTCTCTATGTACTGGAAGCGGCGCTCGTGAAAGCAGATACGTATCAACGAAGTAAACTTCTTACCGGCACACCTGGGATACAGAAAGGAGCGCCAATCGAAAATATGGTCCGGCCTGTAGCGATGCAAGTGTAACAATGTAGTTACGCCGTGAAATAGAGAATATTTTGCATACCTACTCATTTAACTGACCATCATTAAATAAATCAGGGATGGTGATTTTTTTATAAAAAATTCTAAAAATTAAAGATATATTTGATTTTTATTGATTTTTTGATATATTTAATTTTTCATTTCTATTATTTTCTTAATGTGAAATGATAGAATAATTCTTCATAGTTCTTCTCAACTTTGCTAAAGATAATAACCACTAACTTATAAAACAAGTGCTTTCGTGCTTTCCTCATGCTTAAAATTTTTAATATATAGTGAAGAAACACAAACTAAGGCAATTTTTTTTAATCAAGTAGCTACACTATCACGTATAATAACTATGGTGGAGTAATAATTAGCTATCAACTATGCAACTCCTGAAAAAAGAATGGTAACATAGCATTAAGAGTGGAGATGATACCGCAGTAAAAAATACATGCAGGCAGGTCAATGATTTTCTTTTTTTTCTGTTGTCTTAACAAATTTTTCCAAGAGTGTTAAACAAGTTCAAGTTGCTTGATCGGGTGAAAAATGCGAAGGTAAAGCAAACCTAATTAAACATGAGATTCATAGCATCACTCTGTACAGCTGAAGACAACATTGAAAGGTGATGACAAATGACACATAAATAAATCTTATACTTATGTATCAAACTATTTTCTTAACTCAAGCTCTTAGTAACACAGAGTGCAGAGGCATCAGTATTGTAACTTTATACATACTGATGATGGTGGAAATCAAGTGGTTCACCCTCTACTTTCATATGGCATGTTTGAACACTCTGTAACCTTTGGCACGATGTCATGTTCTGAGACTGAAAATCTTTTGGACTTTTGAGTTATTATATTGTGTGTTTTCCAGCCGTATTAGATACAAAGACTATATAACAGCGATCCAATTTTGTATGTTATAGTTTAGAAGTTGAGTCGAACTAAAACGAGTTCTATTAGAACAATCTGGGCCAGGTGAGCCATGTGTGGCAGGAAATAAGGCGCGAGCATCTCCAACTCCACACGGCTTGGTCGAACCAAATCGCTCAGCCGTGCGGTGCAGAGGGCGAAAAACGAAAAGAGAAGAAGACAGAAGAAGCAAACACTCGTGCGGAGGGTCCCTTCCGTGGCCCCCCACTCGGGAGCAGATAGGAGTCCTATGGGATGGGTTGCTTACCACCATTCGGCGGCCCACTTCGCGGAACAGAAGGGGAAATATAGAGACCTACCTAACTCTACAAAACTAACCTTCTCAGCAGGAAAGGCGGCCAGATGCTACATCCCCTGCAGAGAAGGCACTCAAGACCCTTGGGTGCGTGACGCCCTGAACTGGTGAGTGGCGACTACAGTAAGTGTAATATAGCAACATCTGCAAAAATTATTGAAGTTTGGTTTTCTTCTCTATGATATTTTTGCAATGGGCTACCTCTAAAGGGTCAGAAAATAATGCTGCGTAATGACTAATAAAAGCCCAGAAGAAAAACAGTGAATGGCAACCTCAATAGTGAAGGAGTAATAAGAACCACACATGTCATTCGTCAGTGGCTGGATGCAGTAAACTGAGATTGGCGAGTTTTTAGGGAAGTGATATAAGGGGCGGTGCGCGCATTTGTTCACGGAATTGGCGCGAAATTTGGCGCGCATTACATATGTACTACAGAGTTGAGTAACTAGGAGCTAGCTATTGTGCTAACTTACCTTTGAGAGAAACTATAGGCAATAAGAAAGACCTATAGGTGGCTATGTATTTTTTAGAGTGTGTTAATGTTTTGCAGTAAAACAATTTCTGCAGCACCAGTTGCATTAAATTATTTAAACACCATAAACAATATAAGCATGCACTTCCTTTTGTTTAATTATGTAGCTGGATATGTAGAGGTTCCCCGGAAGGGGAACCACAGGTATATTGAAACTAGAACGCCTTGTGGCGTACGACCATCACCCGCAGTAGGGAGCAAATTCAACAAAGCCATTTTTGATGAACGAGTTGAGAGCACAGCCGCAATCCCTGAGATCAGCTCTTCAATAATAACATAGGAAAATAATAGAACGCCCCGTGCTCCAGACGATCTGCCGCGGTGGAGGCAAATTCGTCCCATTGAGGAAAATTCAATGACGTCATTTTTTTATGGCCAGCTAGGTCTGGCTTTTTTGCATGGGTCACATCTAGGTCAACCCACATAACTTCCTACAAAAATTATGAAGATTGCTGAACTCCTTCGACCACTTCTTGGGTGAACAGACATATATACAGTACATACAAATAAATACAAGTATATACAAAAAGAACATACAGCTGAGGTCATAATGTTGAGGCTGGGTCTAGTTCTGGACTTAGAAATTCAAACTCAGCATAACAACATTGTCAACCATACAAATTCGACTAAACAGTACCTATCTCAGATTAAAAATTCATTTTCATTTCTTCACTACATACCTCAGTTTAGTTCACTTTGTACAGTCTAACACCAAGGAATTCATCTTTTGGTGTTCTATCTTCTTTTTTTTTTCTTTTTCGAGCTCCGCCTCCTAGTACCTCAGGGTCCCAGCAGCAGCACTCCTCATTATGGCACGACGAGCGCACCAACACATTAACTTCACCCTTAGGCCAAGAAACTGAAGAGGCTTTGGGACATATTGATCCTCCAGAGGTGTTCTGTCTTCGCGAGCCACTGATAAAAATTCGTTGAAACACTCTATCCATTCTCAGTGGCTCGCTCCGACAGAACACCTTCTGTCGGTAGCACCGATCTACCCAAGGTGAAGCAGGGAGGGGTTTCATGGCCTCCCCTAAGTTGCTGGTGCGAAGGATCCTGAACTGAACAAAATTATTCTCTTGTATCCCGTGATCTTTCCTTCAGACAATCCAGGAGTTTCAGCTTCGGCCTGGTAGAGACTGTAAGTCGCGTCTTGGCCTTGAGGGTACCTGGTAACCATTTTAGTGCGTTACCGTACCCCTGACCTTTAGGTAAAATATAGGCCTATAACAGGCCTTCCTGGATTGTCCCCAAATAGATCTGTGAAAAATTCCTGTTAGGATGGTACTGTTCTGACCAGGCTTCTTGCTGCTCCAACCTTACGTGCGGGTTGAAGGTTGGCCAGCGCACGAGGTCGCTTGTAGTTCGCATACCTCTGTGCCCCCTGGGCTACTGGTTTTGCCCTATCTGGCTCTTTTTGGAGCCGAATTTTTTTTATTTTTATTTAGCCAAATTCTCAAGGTATGCTCCTGAGAATGTATATAAGGGTCATCTTGCTTAGTGACCGTTTATACCAGTCTAGTATCATGGTATACACGGACTGTAGTCCCACACCGTGGCACACTAACACTTGCTTCTGCAAGTCAGTATGGGAATGATGGAGTTCTGTTAACTCTGAACCTTTTCCCAGGGTTGCGGAGTCGGAGTCGGCCGGAGTCAGAGATTTTAGGGGGAGTCGGAGTCGGAGTCTCACTTGCTCTAGGAGTCGGAGTCGGAATTTTTAGTCCGACTCCGACTCCGGGAGGCCATTTATAAACAAATATCATTCAAATCTAAATTTTCAGTCACAAATTAAAAAAAAA
>LQNS02278001.1:7359747-7370566 GCA_001587735.2 Parhyale hawaiensis
CAGCAGGAACTGCGGCCAGATGCTACATCCCCTGCGGAGAAGGCACTCGGGACCCTTGGGTGAGTGATGCCCAAACATATTGTGGCAGGGATAGGGCCCGCCCCAATATGCCCCTGAGGGCTAAGTTTCCAGGTCTTTCGACGTCACTTGGATTGTTTAAGCTTGCATTCATTCGACTGTTGGGTGCTGTCGCCTCTTATATATTTTTGTGATAATTTTTGCGCCATTCTTACTTTTTTGGATTCGCGCTTTGTTTGGGTGCCTTTAGTGCTTAGGTTTCACGATTTGACATATGTCAGGCGTGTTTAATTGGCGTACTTTCAGTGATGTATCTCAGGAAATTAGCTTATCTGAACTCAGCAACCTTGGTATTGAAAATTATCCTGACTTGCCACACTGGATCGACGTTCAGGTACTAGCTACATGTGTTACCGAAAGCTACCGTAGAATGGGGTAATTGAGATCATGTGGGGCAATTGAGATACAGTGGGGGTAATTGAGATCAATGATTACTGTGGCCTTGTTAGAGTACTTACACAAATCAGAACATATTTTTTAAATGTCAAATCCTGGCAGATACTTACCACAAGCCCATAGATTGTGTAAGTATTCTAACAAGGCCACAATAATCATTGATCTCAATTACCCCCACTATATCTCAATTGCCCCACATGATCTCAATTACCCCATTCTACGGTACATTCAGACAAAGATACGCTAGGTAATCTAATAAGAATACAAATTTTTTTAAATATTTCAAGGCTTGCTTTGGAAAAATAGTTTTTAACTGCAATGCTAGCTTTACCTTCACTATTTTTAACAGTAATTTTAGCACAATGCACTGGCTACCAGACACTAGGTATGTCGCCTCGCGATGAGGAAGAGACATCATTCATGTAGAATGCCTAAAAACCTGTGATAGCCTGTAACACCTGCACCAGTGTGTTCACTAATCATTCTCATATGTATTCTCAAGGAATTTATGCATCGTGTAACTTCATTTTAATGAAAATTTTGTTTCAACAAAATAACCGAATTAAATTATAAGTATCCTCATTGATATTGGTTTTTTTCCAGAAAATTATCAGGATCGGGTACCGGGAAAGTATCGGCAACATTTAGGTATCGGTATTGGCAGATTGCTAGGTATCGCTTTGGCAGCGAAAGTGGTATCGTTCCACCCATACTCTCAATTAAACAAATAGAACTTGGCCTAATCTGAGATAACTTAAAACAAACCTATCCATTTAATGTATGGCTGAATCAATCAACTTGTTAACTAGGCATTGCATGCAATAGTTACTTAGTAACACTTATATACTGCCTGTAACATGTACATAAAGTACAGTGTAGACAGAGACCAATCTACTATATAATAATTCACGCCGTGTTTTTATTTATTTATTTATTTATATATTTATATCTTTCCTGTCACGCTCTATGGGAATAAGATAGGAGAAAATTCAGATTTCAAAATGTAAAAAAAAAAGTGGGGTACCTTTCAATTTTTTTTTCGGCAAAACAAAAAGTTGGGTACCTTGCAATCTTTTTCTTCAGTATTAGCTAGGGGAAAAATACAACTAATAGGATAAGAGGAAATTCAGATTTCAAAAAGCGNGAATCTTTTTCTTCAGTATTAGATAGGGGAAAAATGAGGAAGCCCAAAAGACGGCGGGGGTTTTGGTGAAGTGTTAATTTTTTGCCGTCATTTATAATGACGGCATGGGCCACTAGTGTAGAAAATAAACTGCTAACACACAAGAAATTTTCACGTGCTGCTCACATCTAAAAGAAAATCAACTACATCACACACCTTAATTGATGCCTATTATTTATGAGAATGAACTTCACGGCTTATAAATTGTGAAATTACTCCCGTTTTTATCAAGGTACGCTTCCGAGTACACCATCAGCAGCAATCACCCTTGGCTCCTCCTACTTTGGTCTGTGAGCTGCCGAGATGCCGTACGATTGGCTGGCTGAGACTGTACTTGCTGGCAGGTTCAGGAAAAATAATGCACATGCGGCGGCTGGACGTTGTGATAAATGTCAAATCATACATCATTTTTGGTAGGTGTTTAGGAGACATATTAGGCTTTTTTTTACAGGCACTGGACATTTCATACAGTGTCCGTTTGCCGCGCCTCAGCCTTCTTACCACAAGTGTGTCTCCACTGGGCTAGCACGTCTACTTGGGGCCACTAACCATATGCCTTTGGCATACCATTCTTTTCTGTCAACTTTGCTTCACACTATTTTTACTTTCCAATAGATCATGCAACTGCAATGCACGCTAATTTTATGGGTGAGCCCTCTCGTGATGTGTTCCAAGCTTTCCTAGGTATTCTACAAGCCTCTTACTCTTCGCGAGGGGGCAGATTAGGTGGCCAGTGCGTCGTGCTTTAATTTTTATTAAAAATAGGGAAGCTAACGCAAGCAATGCACTTAAAACGATTAATCCAAAGCATTCTACTAAAATTTCAGAAAAATAAAAACTAATAAGATAAGCTTATTTTCGTTTGAAGTTGGCTTGCAGTAACGCATTTAATACCTGAACTCAATCCAATATGGCAAATAAAGTTAGTTTTGTGTACAAAATTTGATAAGTGCAGATTAGCTGCTGTGATTAGATGCATCGCTAGAATTATGCCCAATAAACGTGCCTGGCGTAGCTATATCCAGAAATACCAAAATTTAAGCACTGAAGAGGTTCCAAACAAAGAGTAACTCGGAAAACTAAGGGGAGCACAAAAATCCTTACAAGAAGTAGCTAAAAGGCTAAAGCACGACACAGTCAAATGAATGAGGGTTAGTTTTTACAAGCCAAGCGACGTAAAAAGACCGGTAAACCCATGTATTTGCGCAGAACTTTATAGAGCATGCAGTACTTATTACATAGTAGCGGGATCCGTGGAAATTCCACTGTTAGGTAATGTTCTCACTTTCTAAAGCGTAGCAATCCTAAGCTACGCTATTATAACTCATTTTAGTCTGACCTTATGCAGTTCTCAACCTTACCTACCTCATAAATAATGCTCGCCACTGAATCCTTGCGAACTGCGCCTAACCTAAAGTCTGCTGCACACGAGAGTTGAAACATGAGGACGTTTCTCCACAGCTACCTTTACCATTACGCTGAGTGGATGCAGCTTCAACGTGTCCTATTCCATTGTATTCAAAAACTGCCTAAACTCCGAGCCGCGGCATCTGCTCGCAACTGTACATACTCTATTTAGAATCGATATGTCTTAATAGTTTTCACCGTTATCACGGGCATAAAAAGTTCTGTTGCAAGAACGTGAAACGCTTCCGTGTTCCATGCAGTGGGCCTAACACAGCCCATCTGAAGTCACCATGCACAACCTATCTTGACATTATCACTGTTACGGGTGGATCTCACAGTTGTTTTATCTACCAGCAAAGTTTTTGCCCTTGCATATCATGAAATAGACAAAGACAGGCCAAAGACAAGTATAGCAAACCCACTCTCCGGAGGTACATTTCCAATTGCTTTTTTTTTTTGTACTCGCATGCCTTCACTAACATTCGTCTCTCATCGTCTGAAGATAACATAATCTACATTTTCACATTTTTAACAGGACCATTTTTCATCAGTGTATTTGCTGATTTCAATTCTATAGCGGGGTCCGTGGCTGCTCTATACTTTGTGTGATAGTTTTCCCACAAGATACAAGAGACTCGGTCCATTTTCCTCACTGATTCATGTCGCTGAAAACACTTTTTCTATCACCTTACATGATTTCTTCAAACATCGCACTTTCACTTGAAAAATGCAGTTTAGAATGAAGCAGTTCAGAACAGCTCGGTTTGCACCGTATCATGGCTACGATACGATAATTGGTACCTATCATGGCATGTATGATATGTGTTAAATGGACTTCATGTCTTTGCTTCATAGCTAACTGAAATTTCTTCAAGAGCAAGAGCAAAAAAACAGCAATGGTTGTACTTCCTTCCTGCAAAAACCAGAGTTTCTTGCAAGCTAAAGTTTCCCCGAATACTGAAAAACGTAACGTACAGAGAATGGATGGACGTACGGACGGATTGAGCCTCAAGCAGAATTATAATCTACTAGCGGGACCCGTGGAAATTCCACAGTTTGTTAATGTTCTCACTTGAAAAAACGTAGCAAGCCTAAGCTAGGCTATTTTAATTCATTTAAGTTTGACCTAATGCAGCTCTTCTAACTTAACGTACCCCATAAATAACACCAGTCAATCAATCCTAACAAAGTGAGCCTAACCTCAAGTCTGCTCCACGCGAAAACATTTCTCCCCACCCTTCCAATTACTCTGTCAGGAATGCAGCTTTGACTTAGCTAATGTTACTGTGTTCAAAAACTGCTTAACCTCTGAGCCTCCGCGGCAGCTATTCTGAAAGGGCCCGTTGCTCAGTTTCAAATCTTTATCTTAAATTACATTGATTAAATTTAATGGTTCCTATTTGGTATCAATATGTGTTCATAAAGTGAGCCATTATCCCACGCACAGAAGTATCTGTTCCAAGAACGAAGCGCTGCCGTGTTCCGACTCGTATGCAGCGGGCTTAACGTAGCCCGTCCCCTAAGGAGGATACGAAGGGCCATAGGCCACAGGGTTGAATTAGTTAAGTTCGCCCATTCTAAATTTATGTAATGGGGCTGAGCAACCACAGGGGGCTCATGTAGGTTACCTTAGCTATTAGCTAGGCTTCGGGACGTCTGCCTTTTGTGCCCACTTTGCTTCGTTCCATTTGCATACTCCTACTTTCTCATACATTATTTTGTTCTGGAATCTGACAGAAGAACGAGATACGTGAATGACTCATGTGCTCGAGGTACCGAGTTGAAGCGACAAGCCTGTCACGGGATCTTTGTCGCGTCCGGCGCACTGAGTCAGCAATTGTTTGGCATGCAGAAGCTGGGTGGGGGGACTCGGGTCGTTGAACTTTCCGTTTCGGCGCCATAGTTCTTAGCGACCCGTGGTCGGCTGCGGCTCTTCTAACTCTTCTGGGGCCAGTTGGCCTATATCTGGAGCACGAACCAGTGTATATGGGTTTCCCAGGGGAGGGTACAGTCAAAGTTGGCTCTACCTTTACCTCTTCTATCCTGACTTGCTGTTCTCATGCATGTTGAACCGGTTTTGCTGGTCGACTACTCGATCATTGACTCCTAAGTTCGTGGTAAATTGACCACCAGACCAGTCAACCTTTCCAAAGACCAGCCCAGCAAAATATTTCCTAAGCTTTTAGAACTTTTGTGAGCACTCATTTCAATCATTTCCTGCACACATTTAGTGTGATGAATAAAAGTTATTTTTCCTTCTCTCAATCTAGTGCACACAGCCTTTGATTACAAATCCTCCTGTACAGAACGCAGTGCAACACAGGAAGATATGTGGAATACTGTAGTTACAGCAATAGAGGATATAATTTTCTTTAACCCCCGCGTGCCATCAAAACCGGTTCACTTCCTATAAAACTGTCCCATTGAACGGCCAAAAGGCCGTCAGGCAAGCGGTGCGGGAAAGTGTTAAGAACAAGAAAGAATGAGCAGTCGGAAATGAAGCATAGATATCTCGATAAAAGAAATTGATACTAAAGTAACCTAGTCCTAAAAATGTAAAATGATTCTAAAGTAACTTCCAATAGCTATAAACCATGAAGTACCTACCTTTCAATAATCGGACTCGCCACACACGGTGGTAGAGCCCATCTATCATACTCGCACTGCCTAGAATTCGTCATATAGTGCAATCGTTCAACTACGTGCTAGATTCTGGAATTAGCAAAACTTTCTTAGTTACAATACGAAAAACGAAGCAGCGTTTCTTACATTTTCTGCTACAGAACAACACTGATGTTAGCTGCTAATGCTTCACTATATTTTCACTGAGTGATTCTTAGAAATCATCCTGCTCTGTTAAATGTATAGTAAGCAATATTTTCGTTAAATATCAATATTTTAGTCTATAGGTGAATACCAAAGAAATACGCTCAATTACTTGAATAACTTCACCTACTGCTCCTTGTACTTTGGAAAGAGATAGTGGCCACGTCCACAGAATTCAAATTGGCACAGTTTTTCCTAAAGTATCAGCAGTATTGGTAAAATCGACAATTTTCCGGCAGATACAGATAAACAAAAAATAGCCGATACAACGGCTACTGATCAGTATCAGTACACCTCTACAACTAAGGATAAAAATTGACATCCAAAATTACCAGGTCAATGACCACGGGAAGCGACACACCTTCCAGTATAAATGGAGGGGGATCTCACTACTCGTGACCTAGACACGAGCATAGTTTTAGTCTTACCTGCATTTAATCTCATCCCCCACTTAGAACACCAGGATTCAATCACCAACAAACCATATTGAATAGATTCTGAAACTTCCAACTTACTACTAGGATTCTCGCCAGTCAGTAAAGTAACATCATTAGTGTAACAAGCAAGTAAATTATGAACAAAATTAAACAAGTCTGCTGTAACTATATAGTTACAATGAACAATAAAGGGCCCAGAACACTACCCTGTGGGATATCAGGTACTGTACATCATCCAAAAACTCACGACTGTTCTCATCAATAACTACACACTGGCATCTACCAGGCAGAAGCTAACAGCTGCAAAAATTGAACCACCAACACCCATCAATCTGGGCTTAAAAGGCAACCCATTGTGATTCTTGCAATCAAAAGCAGCACTGAAGTCAAGCTGGAGCAACCTAGCCTCATGATCCCAGGGTTGGCATTAAAAACTCACCCAATAAAACCCAAAACAAACACTTAAAGAAACCCAGCCGGAAGTGTTTTTTTTTTTCAAGAATTTTTTGAGCAAATAAAAGCTGGATCTCTGTGAATAACGGTTTAAATATAGTCAACACTACATTACTTAATCATAGATAGCATTATATTTGGTTGCACACTTCTAAAATATGTTCAGAAGGTGATCCGTCACCCTTCAGTGACATGTATTGGAAGGCCTGTTTATTACAAAGATTCCAAATAAAAAACTGAAACTTCTAAGTTCAAACTAATCAAAGAAATGTATTTATTAGCTAGAACTACAATTATCAAAGCAGCATTCAATTGGTAGATAGGCTGATTGAATAATTAGTTATCCAAGTAATAATCTTTATGAATGATTTATCATTACAGTTTTTGCAATTGCCTAATGTCAAACACTCAGAGTGATGTGTTTGTGAGTCTTGCAGTAGTGAATACATTTCTTACACCAGAACGTTTTTGCTAATAATTCAACTCCCATTGCTTAAATGTACCTATCTAAATTAGCTCAAAGAATCCTTGAGAAAATATCAGATTTTATGTAGACAGTCAAATCTTGTGTAGTTTATAGTCCAAACAAAGTAAATACTTATTTGGCTCTTTCTTACGTATCAATCTTTACTACCCACAACCTTAAAGAGGGCTTTTGTACTATAGTTTATTGGTGAGCAAAAAGTTCATACCATTGTTTTGAACAGATGACTGGAACTGCTGCCCGTGTTAGCTTTGCTTAAGGTAGCAAGTTAAGATTTCTGACTTTCTTGAGCTCGAGGGTCACATTTGTTATTCTTACAAAGTGCTCATATTGGCTACATCTTATTTTACCCTCTAAGTTTAAACCTGCAACACTTTAATCTACACCCTGTATATGCAAATTTGTTTCAATTTTCTGTACCTTTTTGAAAATTTCGTAAAAGCTTTTATTTCTGCATAATTTTTGTACACAATAATGATTTTTTGCAGTCTGTGCTTTGCATCTGGCTAGACAAAGTAATATGTAGGGAACTGGTCAATATGAAATACAATATGAACGTAACATTAGCTAACATTTATTAGCCAGTCATCAACTGTCCTATTTGAGACAGCCCATTAATACTTTATATGATAAATTGTTACCATTATTTGATTATTAATGAGTTGTTGGAGGAATGACCTGTCTTATTGCAGTTGAATCGATGCAGAACAATCAAAAAGCATTAATTTTATCATTGGAATAATTTCCTCCATAGAACACTCCAAAAAACTATAAAACCCGAAAAAGCCCCAAAAAACAAAACCTAAAAAACCCACCACCCACTTTTTTTCCCAAACCTCTAGTTTTTTCTAATTCAGCGAGACCCCTATCAAAAGCCAACTGCAACACATCAGAAATCTGGAGTAGAACATGACAAGTTCCCAAGCCCTTACAAAAACCATCGTCATCTGCAGTCCATCGATACGATGATGACTAGGGAGGCCGGTGTTTAAGTCGAGTGTGCATGCGTAATCCCGCAGCTCTCCTAAACCTGCCACCGCATGCGTTGCAGAGTGTCACAGGCTCACGCTGACGGGCTCTCTTCTCCTGGTGCTCCCTCTCTCTTGTCGTTCGACACAGCCCTCTCTCACCGCGCCTCTCCAACCGTCTCTGTCGGTCGCCAGGTTCTTCCATTTATCAGCGTCGAGTGTTTGTTGCCTTCAAGTGCCGTTTTATCACGTCCTTATAGCGAAGTTTCTGTCCTCCCACCCGAGGTGCTCCCTCACTCAGCTCACCATACAAAAGGGCAGAAGGCATGCGCTCCGGCGCCATCCTACAAACATGGCCCGCCCAACGCAGCTGGTTCTTGACCAGAAGAGCTTCTACGCTCTCCATATTCGCTCGCCGCAGCACCTCAACGTTCGACACTTTATCCCGCCAACGGACTCCCAGAATTCTCAAGTGCCGCTGTTGTACCACACACAATCGCCTGATGTCCCTCTTGTACAGAGTGTATGTCTAAGACGGTAACAACACTGCCGGCAACACAACTGCTCTGTACACGGCATAATTGGTGTCAGGCCGTATGCCGTGTCTGGCCCACAAGCGCTTCGTCAAGCCACTGAAGGAAGCACAGGCACTACGCACTCGAGCCTGTATTTCAGTTTCGCAGCGGCCGCTAAAGTTGATTGTGCTGCCCAGGTAGTTAAAAGCTTTCACATACTTAAGCTCCCCGCCGTTCAGCTGGATTGGACGCAAATTTTCTCTCAAATCCTCATTCACCAGGTAGCACAGCGCTTCTGCCTTTGCAACGTTGATCGTAAGGCCCATTTCACGTGACACTTCCGAAAAAACGTCGACGAGCTCTTGCATCTCTTCCTCGGAGTGGGCCACAAGAGCCGTGTTGTCGGCGAACAGGAGTTCTCTGATCGTGCATTGTGTTACTTTAGTCTTGGCGCGTAACCATACTGTCCCTAAGGAAAAACACCTAGCTTCTCAAGAAAGCAGGGTTGGCAAAAACTATGTTTTTTTTTTTTTTTTAAACCAAAAACCATGTTTTTTTTTAAACCAAAAAAGTTTTTTCTTCATTTATTTATTTTTTTTATTTTTTTCCAGTGTTTTAGGAATTTGATCCAACATCTAAAGAATTTGCTGCTGTGTAGACACATGTAGCTAGCTAATCATCAAGAATCTTACTCATTTTATTTAAACTTCCTAATGTAGAAGAATTACTTTAAGATAGAGGGGTTACCAACATGCAGTAGCAGAGTAGCTGTATTTGTCATGACTACATCTCATATGCAAACTGCAGAAATGCTATGATGTAAACTGCAGTATAAAATCCTTTGAAAAGCTTGAAAACTTCAAATTACAAATACATCTTGACAGAAATAGCAAGCTTCTAGCTAATTGAAACGCAGTGTTAAACTAAAGAAAGAGTGACAACTATAAAATCCTCAAAAAAACGTAGAAACACTCCATTATACAATGACATTTTGATATAAATAGCTACCTACTAGCTAATTAAGAGCAGAGTAATGAACTGAAGAAAGTGAAATAGCTATACGCCTACATGCTTCTCATGAGCTCACTAGCTACCTAATAGCAACTATATAACTACTACTTCTAATTTTAATAGCTCCTAGCTTACCAGAATATAATTTGGCATGCATCTCTGAAATGAAATCACAAAATTCAACAAGTTATGAGTTTTTAATAGACATAAAAGCTGACCCTAATTGTCCCAACACTCAAAATGGATTCCTGAAAAAAAAAAAACATATAAACTCATCCTTTCAATTGTGTGACCAAAATTTGATACTTTCTAGAAGTAGAACTGTTTATTTTGCAATGTTTATAAATAAAAACCAACAAAAGTAGAATGAAAACCAAAAGAACATGGTTTTGTTGGTTCAAACAATGCTTTATTTGGTTTAAACCAGCCAACCCTGAGGAAAGCGACCTAACTTCGACGCGACAAACCTTTCTTAAACTTTAGACAAAACAGGTGTGATGAAGATGGGTCTATAATCAGAGGTCAGAGATGAAATACAAACTTTCGGAACAGGCGCTACATGAGCGACATGCCAGCATTTCGGGAATGAGTCTAGCCATAGCATTCGATGGAACACAGAAGCGAGCGGGGCAACAAGCAAGCCACCCTCCGGAGAAAGGGCAGAAACATACACAATGGATCAACGCTACCATAAGGGCCAGGTCAAGACGAAGACTGTGCATTTCAGATGACCAGAAAGCAAAATCAAAGAAAGTCGGCCCGGGGTCACACACTAAAGAAATGCGCACCCAGTCTCGACTCTGCTTCCCATTGACATAGCGCAACAAAAGATCCATGTCGCCTTGGCAGCAGAGTCCACAAAAAGGCCATCACCAGCCAGGGTTGCGGAGTCGGAGTCGGAGCCGGAGTCGGCCGGAGTCGGAGGATTTGAGGTGGAGTCGGAGTTGGAGTCGGAGTCGGATTCTCACTTGCTCTAGGAGTCGGAGTCGGAGTCGGAATTTTTAGCCCGACTCCGACTCCGGAATTCCACTTATAAACAAATATCATTCAATTCTGAATTT
>LQNS02278001.1:7386659-7399273 GCA_001587735.2 Parhyale hawaiensis
AATGGCAATTCCAGAAACACAGTAGTTTCATTTTCGTGCATCAACGTGCGGCAAACGGAGGTTTTTCTGGCATAAAATATCCCGGAAATAGTTTCAATTTGCCGGACATACGTCCGAGAAAACGGGGTTTTTCCGGGAATTGAAATTTTCTCGTTTTCCCGGAAAATTCGGTTTCCCGGAACGGCCTCCCCCCGTGCTTTCCGGGAAAACGGGGTTCCACTGTATACACAAATATGTTGAATGTTCCAATGAACCTGTAGAAACCAGAGAAAGGTGAGTCGTCACACTTTGTTATTAACAGGTAAGTACTCTTGCCTTTTTTTTTACCTAGCCAGAATTTTCAGGTATGCTCTTGTGTAAGTATAAAAGCAGACCCCCAGTAGTTCATTTGTAATTTGTCTTAGTATATCGGTGCAGACTGAAGTATGCTCTTAAGACAATTCATACTAATATGTTACCTGAGCATGCTAGTTTTAAAAACTTTAGTGAAATCTGATAACTCTGCTCTTGTTCCCTCTGCAGGTACCAGAGTTACTTCACCTCAAATTTCTTTTTTTCAACTTTTTCCAACTTTTTTGGCTCCACCCCCTCTCAGACCCACTGGTATACAGGTAGGCACCCGACCCCCTGAGCCTCATTCCAGACGACGAGCGAACATCTCGCTTCTATTAAGCCCAGAAAATACGGGCTTTGGCATCGGTTTTGCCTCCAGAGGTACTCTGCTTTTCGCTTACCGCTGCAAAAGAGTTCATTGGAACATTAAGCCTATTTGCAGTGGCTCGCTACCGGCAGAGTACCTCTGTCGATTAGCATCAACATGCCAACAGCGTAGCTTGCGAAGCAGGGAGGGGTTCTGTGGCACCCTGATGTTGTGAGGGGCTACCTTGTTTTCTTATTAATATCCTCCCTTGTCTCAGTGATTCTCCATTTCTCCGATAACCACCTTGTCTGTTTCAGGTAAAAGTCATGTTAACTGAAGTCTTTTATAAGCTTGTAGTTGGTTCTTCATTCATACTCATTTGATTTTTTACTTAGACTTTGCTAGCCTGATTCACGGTCCTGTGCTTATGCTTGTATGACGCCTTGTACCTACTGCATATGCATGATACTGGTGCAGCACAATTTGACTATTCTACGTGAACCCGATTGTATTCCCTGCACTCACCTGCCTGATTGCATGGTTGATGCTAGATGAAGAGCGAGACAGGACTTGCCTGCTTGGTTATTGCTGTCTCAAGGCTCTTTTAGGTGGGTTTATTTCTGTGCAGCCGTGAGTCCCTATTGCAGTCCTGTTCTACATCCAGTGATTGATGATTTATAATTGTGTTCGTGGCCAGTGATACTGCTTAGACTATATGTTATTCTAATGTCATGCTCGTCCTGCCTGATCTGTTATGTTTTACACTTACCTGCTGTGTTTAGTTAGATTTCAGTTTGTATTTATATGTCTCATCTGCTACACCTGCCAGTGTATAGAGATTCAGGAATCGTTTTGGAGTCGGTCAGTTATTGACAATTACCAACAACTGTTTGATAAGGCAATAATCCAGTGGATGTGATCTACCATATTTAGATCACCATACCGGAAGAGGTTGCAGTTCATTGACCACCAGTCATTTCGGCATTTATTTAGGAGCCATTGTTTCAACTCTACAGAGCGACCAGTGTGGACTTGAGGTCGTTCCCGTTGCCTATCAGACACCATCTCACTTGGTAAGCTGAACTGTGTGTGGGCGTGTAGGAGAGACCATGGACTGACTGCTGGGGACGATCCAGCTTTACTTTGCTTCTGGCTTCAGCTGTGCCTTGAGTTTGCGTTATTCTTCCTGATATTTGTTTAGTTACTGTTCCCCTTCTTTTGCATTGAGTATCAGTGGCCCAGTTTGTTTTATACTGTTTTTTTTTTTTTTTTGCTTTAGTAAAGGTTCAGCTGGGCTGCTGATATGTTTATTTAGGTCATACATCACTCACCAGCTTGTTGTACAATTTAACATACTAACCTGTCAACATCTCATTTTTCATGTAAACTCTGTTTTAGTTACAGTATATTTCATTCAGTATTTCTTTCAGTTTCATTTTTCTTTAGGTTTCTGCTTAATATCTTTGACAGTTGCTAGTACTGTTCGGCTCTTGTGCACTCGCCTATGGTGGCTAAACACTCCTGCCAAGGAGTTAAGGGCTTGGATCCCTCTTTGTTTCGTCTTAGCTCGAGGGTATGTCTTTTTCGCCTTAGAAACGGCATGGTCTGTCCCGAACTCTGAATCGACTTACCACAGGCGCGTTCACCGAACTGCTATTATCGACTTTAGCTTCATTCCTCGACGGGACAGGACCCGGAACTAATGTTGGTCACAACTCTGGACCGAGCTAGCCACGGATGTTCCTTGAGACCTGTCACGAAGTGTTTGAAGTCCCTGAACTCAGGTGCTGTATCACCTGAGGCCCTCATTCGGTCATTTTCGAAAGACTGCTATTATTCCTCAGTGGATCAGGGTATGTTTTTTCGATCTGTTGAGCCTGTTCTCTCAAAACTCCTGAACTTCTGAGCTGCCCCTGTATTTGGCGCAGCTTTCCCAGAACAGGTACTGTTGCCTTATTGTGCAGTTTCGCTTCTTCGTCTGGCCGGGTATACCCGCCCAGGCTGTCAGTAGCCTTTACCCCAGCTGATTCCTTGTTATCTGCCCTGGGTACTTTCCTTGAGAAGGTTCCTTCGTTTTCTTCCCTTCTAATGTGACCCTATGTCCCGGCTGAGTCCGAAAGTGTTCATAGCAGACTCCAGTCTAGAAGAGTGGTAGGCCTGCACCCTCAACTGGGTTTTCCACAGGTTAGAGGCCCCATACTTGGTTTAGTCTATCTTATTCAGAGCCTCAGCTAATCCCCTTCAACTTGTACCGCTTTGTTGTTTGAAGTAGCCATGGCTCTGCCTATGTCTTTTTTTTTACCAACCCTTGGCCTTATTTCAAGTGTTCTTTGTTACATCTTCCAACAAAAAAGAAAACCACGTTGAGGTCTTTGTTGTGCTTAGTCCAGAGGGCTTAACGCACTTCCAAGGCCAAGCTTACTTTCTATCTGAAAACTCTTCTGGGTCTCCAAAGACCTAAATCGTTTTCTTAACTTCTGGTTATTTCGGCCTCGTCCGGACAATAGTTCTCTGCTAAGACCTGACCCCAGCTTCCCTATTTGCCTTCGGCAGGTACCTACAAGATTGCGGCGTCCGCTAGGGGGCCCTATTCCTTGTTACGGTCAAAGAATATTGTAAAGAGAAAATATTCTGACCAGCTCTCGATAAGGCCAGGGTTTAGGAAAGTTACCAGTACTGGTCAAACCGAAGTCTACTAGTAGAACTACTAAGTCTAGGCTATGCTGTTGCGTGGTCAAAGAACTAGGAATTTGATAAATTGTTGTTCAACTCCAGTCTAAAAATTGGTCAAGACATAGCAGCCTCCGAAGTTCTGTTCATATATGCTGAAAAGGTCAGACCTGAATAACGGACTTGACGTCCTGTTCTGTCGTTGTACCAAGTTGGGAGTGGTCTTTTGTGATTTGGTCTAACTGCCAAAGAGACTCTCCTTGAGCTTACCTTCGTTAGAATTCAGTCTCGCCATAATAAGCTCTGGCCAATAAGTTCAGTTATTTTTGCGTCCCAAGTAAAAAGAATGGAATGGGAGTTTTTATGCTCGGTGGTCCTGTATTCAACACTACTCTTGGGATTGTCTTTGAACATGAGCCCTCTTTATTATTCGTGCCCTCGGACTGTCCACTGTTTTAATTTCTCTGGACACTGTTTGATCCTATTGCCTTGAAATTCCACCACTGATGTCTTAATCCTGTATCAAATTGTCGATGCAGACTTATGAACATTCGTAACTCCAAAGATTCCTGAACGTCTCCCTCGCTCTTTTAATTTTTATCGAAGCACGACTGAACCTTCCTAAGGGTCCTGGAAGTTGGTACGTTTCCTGAGCGTATAAACCGGCGTTACGGCTCTCGCCCTCCATGCGTTCTTAGATCGTTAGTCTTCATTCTGACTAACACTTCCTTCAGTCCTGTAACTCTGGCAAACGCAAACAGAACTGTAAAGTACTACTTTTATCAGGTCTGCTTTACGCCTGGGAAAGTTGACCTTTCATTGGTTAAGGTCTTAAGTTTACCTTTTTGGACCCTACTTCCTTGTTCCTATCTACACACAAACCGGCCAGGGCCAGGTTTAGCTTGAAAAAGAGCGAGACCTTAACAGAGCTGATATCTCATCAATTTGGCTTCTTGAATAACTTGGAGCGCCTGCTGAGATCATACTTGGGGAAAAGTAATCAAATGTGAAGGAGCGCATTTGCCCGTCCAGACTGAAAAAGGAGAGGGTATATACTAGACTCCTACGCTTGGATTCATCATCTCCCCGCTTCTGGTAGTTTCTGCTATTTTGTTCGAAGAAGCAAACTACGCTACCAGCTAGGCCCGCTCAAGAATCTAGGAGCCACTGTAGAGCTAATGACTTATATTTCACTCCCTGTAGTAGGGTTACTTTCAGGTTCCTGAAAAACACAGTTTCTATGTGCCGATAGAAGCACCGAAAACATCGTAGCCGCACCGCGGTCTCCTACTCCGGTTTGATGGGAACCTTTAATTTCGGTAAGGTGATTGCTCACCTAAGAACAAAACGCCTTGACTACACCAAGAGGAGAATCCGATTACTTGACCGTGGGCTAGTCTCTAGCTACAAAAACAGGTCCTTTTTGGTCTGGCTAACCTTAGGTATAGCTGACGGACAACTCAGCTTCAATAAATAAGAAGCCCCTGGCGTAGCTGTGAGCAGAGCTCGCGCGCAACCCTCTGGGTCTGCTTCGGGTGGCAGACCATAACAGTCAGTAAAAGACTGAACTTTAGCTCTCTTCTCGTAAGCTAGCCCTCGGGCTCTACTAGTCCGTTTACTAACAGAAGGCCCTTCTCTCGTAAGGGGAAAAACCCCCGTTGGATACTATTCCGTATCTGGCGTACTATCCGACTCGTTAGCTCTAGTTCATGAATCCCGAACCTGCTTAGTGCCACTGTGATTACAGCGTAGGATGGCAGGACATATTTCAGGCAACCCGTGGGTTTTCCGAATCAGTAGCCCGGTTTAGTCGCGACTAGTTTAGTCTTAAAGTTGCCAGGCGCCTTGTACGCAGCCAGATTCTGAGGGGAAATTATTTGCCGGTCGTAGTTACCGGAAATTGTTCGCCTGAGTCCTAGGGCGTATTGTGAAGTTATAAAAAACGTACCGCACGGGCAAAGAGCTGCTCCACACTCTGACTGGTCTGAGTTTACCCTGGCGCATTGCGACAAGCGAATTATCTGCCTTCTCCGTAGCATGCAGACCCTTGATGTTTCGTGCGGTGGTGACGTTAACGGCCCTCGGTTCCTGTTCTTACAGAAAAATCCATTGCCGCTATGGGACTCCTGCTAACTGTTAGGTCGCTCCCACCTTACAGTGATAGTTCACTATAGCGGCTGGTAGCCTAGCAGCTGAACCAGCAGTTGTGCACTGAGGTCTTAGGTTGTCCTCGGCCGCCCCTGGTAAGTAGCCTGCAAATGAGGCTGTGTAGCTCTGGAGGGCTCTCATCCTTGTGCCCCGGGCCTTTAGTCTCTTTACCACGTCCGTAAAACCCCTTAGGTCTGAAATTTGTTAGCCGTATTGGGGCTCTGATTTTATTGGACTAGGCGTAAGGATCAGGGTGAGGGACCTTGATCCTCTTATTGAACCTCTTTTGTCGTACTTCACGACCCACAGGGAGCCAGGCCTAGGTGAGAACTGAGAGTTTCTCTGCCGGTTCCAAGTTGAGGGCCTACAGCCTGGAAGGACTTTTCCCGGATTTAACAGATATTGGATTTCATTGATGAGGGACGTTGTTTGAAGGTGTGAGTAGACAGTTTCTCTATATCAACCACTCTCATTTGTACGGTAGATTGGAGCGATGGATCTTCTAGTTTATTGAGGATATACTGAGCCCTTCTCATCAGAGAGTTGCCAGGTGTAGTAAGATGTTTTTAACTTCCGTTTCGTTCCCAAAGGGGAGGAGGGAGAGGGAAATTGTTTGGGGTTAAGAACTGTCTCTGGGTTAGTATAATTAGCTCCTGGTTAAGTCTTTAGGGCTCTTGTCTTTGGTTTAAACCCGTAGTCTGACCGGGTTAGGGCCGGTTTTAGAGAGTGGTAAATAAGTTAGTGTCCCGGCCTAACTTCTTGTTCACCTTCTACGACCCGGAAGGAGTCCAAAGGGTGTTCGACCTTAGTTGTGTCAACCAGGTACTGTACTAGTTCCGTCCGATAACTCCGGCAAGAACAGGAGATTATAATTTCCAGAGGTAAAAAAAAACCCAGGCCTCTATCTGTTCTGTGCTGGGCGTCGGAAGTGCCAGCCAGTCCTGTCGAGATTGGGATTTCTGAAGTTAGAAAAACCAAAGGTCACATTTTTCTACCCCTCACTTATCCGAGGTGTCTGCACTCGTAACTCATGCCGGGAAGAAAAAAACGCGGACCCTTCCCGGCAGGAGATTCTAATCTCAGGGCACCCTGGGCCCCTATGTTCTAGCTGGATCTGTCCGAGACCAGATGGTAGTGTCTAGGCAGCCTAACACTGCTCCGATCTGCCCGGATTTGTCAATGCTGCCGGGATAACGGCTGTGCTTCGAGAACCGGAAGTCTCAATCCCAGGCAGCCCCGGGCCTCCACCTAGTTGTCATCGAACTAAATTGGCCTTCATAAGACACGTTGGTCTTCCCGATGCTAGAAATCAGATGTTACTGTCTAGTCAGCCTATGCCAGTATGCCGGTGTTCGTCGATCGTGCCGAAACCCATTGTACTCATTGGTACTTCTAAGTCTGGGACTTAACAGATAGTGTAAGGATAGCCTAACTCTTCTCCGGCATTTGACAAGACTCTTTGCACACGTCGGTATTTCCGTTAGTGCTATAATAGATCAACCGATGCCGAAATTCGCTCATGCTGCTGTTCATCGGACCAAGTCGTAGTATCCACGAACCTTTTGGTTCACATAACACTTCTTAGTCTTGTCTGTACTCATTAATCGAGTGGCATAAGCAATGCATAAAATTTAGAACTGTCCTTCGACCTAAGCCGGAATCCTTTGATAAAAACGGTTTTCGTAATTCAGGAACATCGCCTGCAGTAACGAGAGCGCTTTTTCCCACTTGCGCCGTCATCACGGCCACCCTAATGTTTCAGGGGCACGTACCGGAAGTTGTTGCCACACTCAGGGATCGGGACTGTCACAAAACACCAAGCGGAGACACGGCCCAGCGACGGTGAAGACGCCAGAGCAGGTGAAAAGACCGTCAGCAGTCGTGCCCCGTTCACCGCACTGCGGCTAAGTCCCACCTAGATCAGAGCCTGGTTGAGGCCAAGTCCACAAGCGTTTATGCCCGATTTGAAATCCTCAGCACGGCCGTTCGCTCATCAGAGCAGGCATGCCTCAAACATCACGTGAAGCAAACACCTTCCAAGCCATAATTCCGTGAGCATAAGCACGATTCAACCCAGTTGGTTTGGGGAAAAAGTCATGTCAAAGACGTGGTCAACGTCGACGTCGACCTTCACCCCAGAGTAGGGGTAACAGGACACCCGAACCGTCAAACGACCATGTTTCAAAGCAAAAATGTCATTTTAGCCACGGTCTCATTTTTGCCCTGAGGAAGAAGAAGATCCTTCAATCGTGCCGGTAACGAGCCAACAATACCCGTTGTTGTTGTTCTTCGGTCTGGGGGGCAAACCTCGGCTGCCTTGGTATTCCCGACTGTAGAGCAATTTAACTGTGACAAAAAATGAGCAAAGCTCACGTTGTTGCTCGCTCTCACTGGCAGAAACGACCACCGTATCTGTCAGAATTACCGAGGTTAGAGATCAGTTAGATACTGCTCGGTTAGCATTTCCACAGATTCCCCGGCCGGTAGTCGTCCATCGTGTCAGAACATTGCTCACGTCGATATTCCTCCAACCAGAGATCAGAAGATAATGTTCAGTATCATATCCACTGATCTCCGGACGGTACTCGATCATGGCGGTATGAAACTTCACATCGGTATTCCCTCGACTAGAGGACAGAGAAGATGCTCGATTAGCATATCTACTAATCTCCCAGCCGGTTCTCTTCGAACGTAGAGGATTCCTACAGTCGGGAGTGCAAAAGCTGATTAGGCTCAGCAATTACAGAACCAGGAGATATTCAAACCGGGCAACCCTCGGCCTCCACCGTTCTGAATTGTTTTGCCTAAAAAATTAGCTCCAGTGGCTTCTGACTCCGCCAGCTCCTCTCCAAGTGCCGTAAATTAGAAACTGAATTACCACTGCTTACGGTCAAGCTTCCTTCGATCTATAGAACTGATGCTTTGTAATTCAGATTCCAATCTAGAATATTCAAAAACCCCACGCTAGACACTTGCTAGCATATAATGGCTAAGTTAGCACATTAGAAGTTAACTATGCCCACCAGGTGGAGGGAATTCTAAAAAACGAATGCCGAATTCGAAGGCTAATATTCTGATCTAGGTTAGCGCCGCTGGAAAGAGTTCAATTTTCTAATTAATTAAATTAAAAACTATTAAACGAATGCGCATGTCATGAGATCATTGTTGTAGGGGTGTGTGGCCGACTGAACAGTTATTATTTATTCTCTTTATATCGGAGCCCTGCAACTGATAATTCTCTCTATGACTGTTTGTTGACGGCGATGGCCTCGATCCAGAGCATGAATCCCAAGTCAGCGTTTGTTTTTGTGGGAAATGTTAATGCACACCACAAGGACTGGTTAGGATCTGCATCACCAGCTTATTGTCATGGTGTGGCTGCGTTGGGCTTTTGCACCTTGTCTAGTTGTGTGCAGCTAGTTTGCGGGTCCACGCATATTGCTGGTAACTGTCTCGACCTCGTCATGACTGATGTTCCGGACTTGATGACGGTGTCAGTTGGCTCCCCTATTGGCTCAGCAGACCACTCAGATCTTGTTGTATCCTTGGACCTGGAACAGGTTGTTCCTGTGGAAGACACTAAGAGAGTGGTATTCGTTAAGAGCAGGGCTAACTGGGTGGCTGTTACTCAGGCAGTAAGAGTATTACCTTGGTGCCAGATTGTTCACAGTGAGGAACCTGCCTCTGAGCTTCGCGACTTGACTGTGTCCATTTTGGAGAGGTTTGTTCCTAAGAGGACGATTCTTGTGAGGTCTCGGGATAAGCCGTGGCTTGACGACCAGTGTCGGTTAGCTTTCGAAGCAAAACAAGCGGCTTATCGGGCATGGCAGCGTTCGCGTGACCCCACGCTGTGGCAGACCTATGTTGATCATAGGGCCGAGGCTAAGCATGTGTATAAGGAGGCACAGCATCATCTGAGGCAGCGTTCCAGGGAGTCTCTGCTGAGTATTGATCATCAACATCGTTGGTGGAGTGAGCTAAAGGGTTTAGTGTTCGGTACTGAACCTTCGTTGCCGCCACTTGCTGGTCCGGGTGAGGGCATCATTAGTGATCCCTTGGCAAGGGCGGAGCTTTTGTCGGCTCACTTCGACGGGAAGGAGAGCAGAGATGTTATCTCATTGCCTCATGGATGCCACTCTGAACCTCACTTGACCTCTTTAGCGTTCAGACCTGGTACAATCGAGATGCTGCTTGAGGGCTTTGATCGGTATGGAGGTGTGAATCTGGTGAGCATATTTCCTCTGTTTTATAAGCAGCTGGCTGACGTTCTTGCTCCCAAGCTAGCAGTGATGTTCCGGTGCCTGATACGGAAAGGAAATTTTCCTCGTTGTTGGCGTACTGGGGATATTACTCCTATTCCCAAGGGTCCAGTGTCACCCTATGTTGCCAACTATCGACCCATCACACAGATGCCCATTTTGTCAAAGGTTTTCGAGAAATTGATCGTTAGTAAGCTTGGTCGTTTAGCTGAGGTTACGGGGTTGCTGCCTGCTAGTCAGTTTGTGGACAGAACTGGCTTAGGTTGTTGCGACGCTTTGTTGTCAGCATCACACCATTTACAGTCTGCGCTGTATTGTAGGTGAGAGGCACGTCTTGCCCAGTTGGACCTTAGTTCGGCGTTTGACAGGGTTAACCACAGGGGTCTATTATACAAGCTCGAGTCCTTTGCTGTGGGTGGCAGGGCTCTGTCAATCATTCGCGATTTTGTTTCTCAGCAAACGCACAGTGTGTCTGTAGACGGCGTTTTGAGCGCCTCAGTTGCGGTGGTGTCTGGCGTCCCTCAGGACAGTGTGTCTGGCCCGCTGTTGTTTGTTCTCTATACTAGTGACACGTTCTCTTTGCTTGAAAACACAATGATCAACTAAGCTGATGACTCCACTTTGATAGCAGTGATACCTGCTCCTCGCCTGCATAATGCTGAGGCTCAGTCTCTGAATAGAGATGTGTTACGCATTAATGCATGGTGCTCGGCCTGGAGTACGAAGCTGAACGCCAGTAAGACCAAGCCGATGATTATCAGTCGGTCTCAGATACTTGTACCGCAGCATCCCTAACTGGAGATTAATGACACTTTGCTTCAGGAGTCTAGCTCCTTGGAGATTCATGGTGTTGTCTATGATAGAAGCTTACTTCTGAGCCTCATATTAGGAGGTTGGTGTCACGTGCTTCCACTAAGATTGGGCTCCTGCATAAGGTGAATTCTGTGTTTGGTGACAGTCAGGTTATCTGTAAATATTTTCATGTTTTTTTTTTTGTTGCCTGTGTTAGAGTATTGCTCACCAGTCTGGGCTTCAGCTGCTAACACTCACTTGCGTCTGTTGGACCAACTTGTTAGTTCAGCCAGAAGGCTGTGCGCTGGTAATGATCTGGTGAACCTGTTTCACAGGAGAAGAGTAGCCGAAGTATGTAGGTATGTTTTATAAGGTAGCTATACAATAATGAGAGGCATTGGTTGCATTCTTCTCTCCCTACCCTCAAGGTCTTTGGAAGAGACTCGTGCTGCGTATGGAGCACACTTCTTCACTTTGGAGGATGTCCGATGTCGAACTATTCAGTTTGGTTGGTGCTTTGTGCCCTGGTCAGCTAAGATTTGGAATTTGTTGCCGGCATTAGCTTTTAGTTGTATTGGCCTGCAGACGTTTAAGTCAGCTGTTAATGGTATTTAGCTGGATTTAAGTTAGCAGCGTTTTGGGCTACCCTAGTGTTGCAAGGTGCTTCATTTGGGTTGTATTACCTGTCCGTGGGAGCTCAAGCATGAAGTTTTAATAATAATAATATTACAGTCTTCATAAAACAGGAGTGAAAATCTCAAGCTTCCAGGATTTCCAAAACCAATTGGCCGTTTTCCCTGAAGGGAATCCATCAAAGAGCGCCTTATCAGAGAACTTCAAAAATTTTCAACACTGATTTTAAAATCTGGGAAATTGTTCATAAGTACTCAAAGTTTCTGTCATCTAAAAAAGAAACACGAATTTGAAAACCTTCAAAAATTTAACGGGTTTTTAGCAAAGTTAAGGATTTAACCAAAAATGAATTTAAGTCACAATCTTCCAAATAGTACTAGCCAACAAATCTGATGAAAGTTTTTAGATTCAAGAATCATCGCTGCAGGAGATCAGGAACTTCTGGGCCAATGGCCGCGACTCACCGGAATTGAAACTTTCATCATATACAGTGTAACCCCGTTTTCCCAGACGTCTCTTTTTCCTTGAATCTTGACTTTTCTGGACTGTTAAGAAAATTTCAAAGTTTTCAAGGAAATACCAGTTTTCTGGTAGCTATTCCAGCTAGGTTTCAATTTGCTCAACAGTCCAGAAAAGTCAAGATTAAGGAAAAAGAGATGTCCGGGAAAACGAGGTTCCACTGTACTGTATTGTTTGCTAAAATTTACTTTAATAAGCCTATAAGTATAATTGCATATCATGAAGGCTAAAGTTCACAGACTGGAAGAGTTGAGACTAAGTCCTAATGAGGAACTAAATTCAAAAAACTTCCCAAAAAGTGAAGGCAAGGGCAGTAATGGATCAGCTATAGCCCAAGTCCACATCAGGAACTAGGGAAAGAGAATATCAGGTCGCTCCAAATTGAGACCAAGTCCCTTAGGCTGGATGAGAAAATTTTTCTAAATCCCAAGGGCACTAGCTGAATCTGACTAGGAGTCTCCTATGTGGGAACTGTAAAAAATTTTCAAGTTATTCAGGCACTAAAAACTAGCAAACTGACCATAAAATCACAAAGTGTTAATCTCATATAAGTAACGAGACTAAGTCAAAAACGGATCACAAAAATTTCGAACACTCTCAGGACATAAGGCTGGTCTGAGGCTTAGTCCCAAAACACCTAACCCAAAATAATCCTAAGTGTCAAAAGCATTTCACTGTACAGAGACTAAGTCCCAAAAGGACTAACCACTGCACTTTTTCCAAGTTTCTAAGGCGCAAGAGGAGAGGAACTGGAGATGTTGATCCGCGAGTCGCGCTGTAATGAGGCTCAGGGGGTCGGGTGCTATCCAATATATGGTAGCTCACTATGGGCCAAATTCACTAAACAGGCCATCAGTAAGTTGCGTGTTGCGTACAATGACATATTCCGCCGGTTGGTGGGTGTGCCCAGATACACAGGTGCTAGTGATGTGTTTGCGTCGTATGACGTACAG
>LQNS02278001.1:7444462-7454602 GCA_001587735.2 Parhyale hawaiensis
GTTTTGAGTTTCGCATTTACGTGTGTCGGTTCTATGTCCTAATTTACGGTATCGCAGGAAGTTATGATATGACTTGCGAGATGCGTTACGGGAGCGTTTGAGTTTCCGGCCCCAGTTCCTCTCTGACTTCCATAGAGACCACATCTCCCCGTAGTCGCTCTGACTGTGAAATCCGTCGCTTATGTGACAAAGAACGGCCCTCCTCTCACGAGCTAAGGTGAAATTTGGGAGCTTTCACTCTTTTTACTTTACGTGACTGAGGTTATTGATATAGTCTATACGTATATTGTTTTTTATAATCGAGCCGTTAACAATTTATTCTCCTCTCAGGTAACCCCTGAGCTTTGAAAGGAGATACTAAGCTACACACCAATCAGATAACTTCATCTGATCACGGAGAATCGGAGTTGCCCCTGACGCCGTACAAGGACTCAGGTAGTTATGGCTTCAAAGTCAGCTCCTACACTTAGCTACCTTCTGAGGTATCGTTAGTCGACCCAAGCATGGTCTAGCCCTGCATTAACTCTCCGTTAACTCTCCTTTAACGATCCGTCAACTCTCCCTAGCGATCCTCTAAGGATTCGTGATCTCTCCGTTACCGCCCCGTTAACGCGCCGTTTGCGCTCCATTAACGCTCCATTGACGATCCGTTGACGCTCAGTCGACCCTCCGTCGACTATCCGTTATGTTCCGTTGGCGCTCCGTTGACGCTCCGTTAACTCTCCATTAACACTCAGTTAACGCTCCATTAACGCTCTGTTAACTCTCCATTAGCTCTCCGTTAACGCTCTGTTAACTCTCCATTAGCGCTCCGTTAATGCTCTGTTAACTCTCCATTAGCTCTCCGTTAACACTCCGTTAACGCCCCGTTAACGCTCCGTTAACGCTATGTTAACGCTATGTTAACGCTCCATTAGCGCTCTGTTAACTCTCCATTAGCGCTCCATTAACGCTTTCCCCGAGGATTTACGCACCAAGGATTTGAATTAAGACAGCTCCTCCTGGGTCTTCTCCTGGTGCACGAGAACTCTAAGCTGTCCATTAACATCACCAATGATGTCCTACTCAAGTACTGCTCTTCAAAGAAGGGCAAAGCACATGCCAAAAACATAGCAAAGCTTCAATCCAGCCTCACGGTGCCAGTCACGCAGTCGCTTATAAAGAACACTGCTGCCAAAGCGAGGAAGCTGCACTCCCAGATCCGGAGTAGGGCCATAAGTGGCATAACCAGTCCAGGAGCTCGTAGTGCACTCACTGAGGGCAACTGCTTCATCACTCAACTCTTCTGGGACGAATCAATCAGAGTGGCTACAGATTGCTTAAGAGCTGCTCCACCGCCTGTGCAAGTCACAGTCACTGTCCCACACACAAATACACGAGGTGTGGAGCAACCACCAGTTCTTTCAAGCCCCCTCCTCCAGAGGGGTGTATTTCCAGCAGGACCTCGAGACAGGGGTAGAGGCCCATCTACCAGTGGAGGATTCTTCCAATCAAGGGGAGACCAGGCTCACACGCGAGGAGCACACAATCAGCCTAAGGGTTCCCGGGACAGCTCCTCCAGGGGACGCGCTCCCCAACACCAGAGGAGTGTTTTCTCAACATTGACCCTCCCATCGCAAGCAGACTGCGTCAATGCCTTCCACAATGGCACTTCGCGTCTCGAATGACACAGCGCCTCATAAGCAAGGCCTTACTTGGAAGTGGTTCAACAAACCACCTCCCCTGCTCTTACCTCTTCTACCGAGCAGCAAGGGCTCCCTAGCCCCCCCCCCCCCCATTCAATCACTCCTCTCCTTCGGAGCGATAGCTCCCTCCCATATGCAACTGTGCTTCATCAGCAGATTGTTCCTAGTACCCAAGTCCAGCGGCGGAGACAGGGTGGTCATAGATCTTTCCTCCCTCCCTCAACAAATACATAAGAGCTCAGACCTTCAAGATGATGGACATCACCAAAATTCGCAGCTCCATCCCCCGCCAGGCTCTGTTCGCCTCAATCAACATCTCTTAACGCCTTTCTACCATATCCCTATACACCCTCAATTCCGGAAATATCTAGCTTTCACTGATGAGGGCCAGCTATACACCTTCCAGGCCATGCCCCTCGGAATAAAGCTGGGCCCTCTTATATTCACAAAAGTGATCACGGAGGTCATGAAATAGCTACACAAAGACCACATCGCGGCCTCTGTTTATATAGACGATTGGCTCCTATGGAGCACATCTCATCCCACCCTCACAAGGAATACAGCCACAGTTACCACACTACTTTCCAACCTCGGCTTTTCAATCAACTGGGAGAAATCCCAGCTCCTTCCGGTCCCATTACTTACTTATCTAGGGGTAACATGGAACGGCCCCAACTATTCCCTAGTTACACACGAGAGAAACATCGCAAAGGCAACTCAGGAGGCGCAAGCTCTCCTCTATCTTCCCACTCTCTCCAGGAAAAATTATCAGAAGTTTCTCGGCTCTATCAACTTTGTAGCCCCATTTATGCTTCACGGCCGCTTCCACTTGAGACAAGTGATCACGGAGGCCCCTCGCTTCCGGGGTCTCTCCAGGGTACCCTTCCCACCCGCTCTGTATGCCCCAGTCCTGTGGTGGACCTCCCATTTCAACTTAAGAATACCTTCTCCCATCGTACCCCCACCCCCTTTACTCACAATCTGGACAGACGCGTCCAGTTTTGGGTGGGGGGGGGGGAGCTTGCTCCCTAGGCAGAACTGCTCTGAGAACTTGGTCAGAAGAAGACCAACTCTTCCACATCAACCTGCTAGAAGCGAAAGCAGCCACCCTAGCCCTGAAATTCCTTCAACCCCCAGAGGGGTCTTCGGTGATGATCAGGTCGGACAACACAGTAGCTGTTTCCCTACTCAACAAACAGGGCTCCAACCGCACAAGAGCTCTGAACCTCATACTGGCACCTTTGCTGGGACTTTGCACTCTAAACAACTGGACCTTACAGGCCAAACACATCCCAGGCCATCTGAACACGTGGGCGGACTCCGTCTCGCGGAACCACGTGATTCGCTCAGAGTGGACACTATCCCAGAGAGTATTCAACCAAATCTTTCTACTTAAACCGCTTCAAATAGACCTGTTTGCTCACCCAAGCAATGCGTAGTTTCCCAAGTTCGGCTGCCTCTTCCATCACCCAGCAACCACTCTAATCGACACCCTATCAGCGGACTGGAACAGCTGGTACGGTACAACATATACCTGTTTCCCCAATGGGATCTCATTTCCCTGGTCCTCTCAAAGCTAGACAATTACGAAGGCAACGGCGTCATCATCGCCCCCAATCTTCCCTCCGCACCTTGGTGGCCCGCTTTTTCCACCCGGTGCAGGCCACTAAACAGAGCTGGAAATAGTGCAGCTTGTCAGAGGCTTCCTCGTTGGTGCAAAACGAGACATCATTACCCTTTCTCGCTCTCAGATTTTAACTAAACTGTTTGAAAAGAAGTTTTCCCCTGCAGTTGCACAATCTCTTGTCTCCTCTACTCGTGCCTCTACTATCTCACAATATGAAACTTGTTGGCTGGACTTCCAGCCTTGCCTCTCCACCAACGCTAACACGACAATTTCCAAGGGGACCATTCTACTGTACCTCCGCAAGCTCAACCCCAAAACCATTATGGTTTACCGCAACTCACTCCACCTCCCTTTGCTTTACGGCTTCGCCATCAATACCAAGGATAGAGAATTTTCTATGCTTGCACGCTCACATTTTATAGCAAACCCTCCTCAGCAATGGCTGTTCCCAAGCTGGGACCCCGGGTTGGTACTTTCAATGCTGGAACAACCAGAATACGACCTGGACGCTGCCACCCCTCAAGAATTGTCGAATAAGTCTCTCTTCTTGGTAGCTTTAGCTCCAGGCAATAGAGCGTCGGAGATCACGGCCATGACCCGCCATTCCACCTCTTTCTCTGCTGATAAGTCAGGATCACAATTCTGGTACGTCCAAACTTCCTATATAAAACCCAATCACTATCCCGCACTCCAACTAACATTTTTCTGCCCTGCTGTGCCCTGATGGGTCACACCACCCCCTTATGCCCAGTCGCAGCATTGCAAGCCTGGCTACAATTATCAGCACACTGGGACTCAGATGCAATCTTTATTTACCCCAAATCGTTATGCCCCATGAATAGGGGCGCCATCTCCGCTTGCCTAGTGAGAACTTTCAACTCTGCCATCCCAAGCACATTCGCAAAGGCCCATGATGTACGCAAGGTCAGCGCCTCGCTGGCATGGGCCAGAGGGATTGTCCCCAGCGACATAACCAAGATCATGTTCTGGAGAACTTCTTCAGTTTTCATCCAGAAGTATTTATCCAACCTTAGGATATTGCAACCCTGCGTGGTTGCCTCTCTTGCCACTGTAGGCTAAGTATATATATAAGCATTTCCGTATGGGCGGTAACCCATTTTCTACTCGTGTTTGTGTTCCCACTTCGGTATGTGTGTACTTACTTTATACTGTAAACAGTATTTTCGAGCTTGTTGCTACTAGTTTCTTTCCGATGCTCACGGGTTATCAATTATTGTAAGCTTTGTTTTCTAGTCTCATGATTGTACCTACAAGGTAAATCAAGTATACTTGATTGGAATATCAGTTTGTTTAAAAACTCTCTTGTTTTATTCCTCCTCTTGAAGGGACGGGGTGGCCGTAAACGCAGCAAATAGATCGCCTCTACACGCTGCTAGCCCCTCCACTCTGCTCCTTTACAGGCGCAGATAGACCTGCCCTTAGGCAATAAATCATTCGCTATTTTGCGCTCAAGTTATCCAATTCATAGAACTGAATTATTCAATATCACGCATTCAGCAAAACCTTAGTATCCAATATTATCAATTGAATGTAATTTATATTAATAGGAGGAAAATAGTCATCAAAATGCTAAAATTCATTCGAACTGCAAGGGTTATTTACATTAGATAAAAATTTTCCTAGCATTTCTCTTCTCCGTGAGAGTCAGCCTCCTCCGACTGTGCTCGAACCTTTTCTGCACTAAGCAGTGTCCAAGTATCCTATTACTGGTCTAGAAGCTGGGCCCGTCGGCAACATAATATCACTTTTATGGTAAAGAGCAGTTCATGTAGCTACTGTAGTAAGCCCAGCTTCTAGACCACCATACCTCCTCCTCCTCACGCCTGACTAGAGTGGAACCCTGTTTTCCCGGACAGCACGGGGGGAGGCCGTTCCGGGAAAATGAGAAAATTTCAATTCCCGGAAAAACCCCGTTTTCCGGAAGTATGTCTTGCAAATTGAAACTATTTCCGGGATATTTTATGCCAGAAAAACCCCCGTTTGCCGCACGTTAATGAACGAAAATGAAACTACTGTGTGCAGACGCATACTGAACGAAAATAGCGGTGGTTGCCTTCCGATTCCCGGAAGAAACGCTGCGCAATAGGCGAATTTCAGTATCTGCGCAGCGTCACTTTTGGGAATTCTTCAAGAAGGTCCGGAATTCCTGCCGGACTTATTCCGGGAAATGCCAAAGTTTTCCGGTATTCCGGCTTGGTTTCAGTTTCCCGGAACGTTCCGGAAATACCCCGGAAAAGTGAAAAAAGTCCGGGAAAATGAGAAGTCCGGGAAACCGGGTTCCGGGAAAACGGGGTTCCATTGTATATGCAGTTTTTCTTTTTCTCTATAATCTACCTCAGCTCGGAACTGGCGTCTAGCCTACCTCTACCTCTATATATAAACTTCACGCCTCCGTTAAGGCTCCGTTAAACGCTCCGTTAAGGCTGCTTAATGCTCCGTTAAGAGAAATGGCCAAATAACTTTATTTATTTATTTTTTGTTTTGTCAAGTTCCTCTAGAATTTTTCCAGAGAGGTAAATCCTATTACTGGTCTAGAAGCTGGGCTTACAGGCTACATAAACTGCTTTTTACCACAAAAGTGGTATTTTGACAATAATTCGTAAGGAAGACTCTGCTTAATCCATGGGAAGATGTGGCCAGCATCCTTCCATGAACAATGCAGGTCATAGACGCAGTTACATAGTTTACATTTGACACAATCAGCAGCGCTTTACCCTGTGCAATATAAAATTTGCATACAGGCTGAGCGCATCTTAGTCTACTCCAAAACTTACTCGCTAACTTTTTTTAGGCAATAATACCTTTTCCCACTTTTATTCACGTAAAACTAAAGTTTCACTTGATTTTCTGCTGCAGTAAACGCGTTTTTCCAATTTTGCACTTTCCCAAATTCCCCACCGTGCATCTTACCCAATTCTTCAAACGATGACGCAGGAGCTGTCCACTGTCCTGCCAAAAGCATATAATATCTTCCTGATGATGTACACAACAATTTTCTGCTGCAGTAAACACGTTCTTCAATTTTTGCATATTCCCAAATTTCCCACTGTCAATCTTACCCAATTCTTCAAACGATGACGCAGGAGCTGTCCACTGTCCTGCCAAAAGCATATAATATCTTCCTGATGTACACAACGACGCTTGTGGCACTGTTGAACGGTACGATGTAGTGACTTCCTGTGTTGGCTTGCAATGAATTTCAACACTTGGTAGCCCATTCTTCTTAATGATGATCGAGGAGCTGACCGCCGTCTCGTCAAAAGTATACAACAGCTCTCTGATGATGCTGACAGCGAGGATTCGTTGCTTTGATATTTTGATGAAGTACATGTATCGAAAGACTTGGAATTTGGACCATTTTGAAGGTAAACTGCATCTGGTGGCCTTCGATTTGATACGAAGCCCTTGGATAAATAACGGGCCCATGATTACACAATGATGACCTAAAAGCTCGACATTGAAGAAGTATAATTCATATTATTGAAGACGTCACGCGTGGTGCCCATTTTACGCAAAGCGACAGCTCGCTGATCCCATGAATTTGACCACCATCAATGAAAATTTCTATCATGCAGTCACGCTGAATTATGCAAATATTCCTCATACTAACTGATGAATCTGACGGCGTATCGGTGACGTCGATGACTCGCAGACGCCTTGAATAGGCGGCGTCGCATTTCAGCACAACACATAACCCAAAACCCGAAAGTGTATGTTCTGGCTAAATATCACACCACACTGTATAGCTATTACCACTTCAGCAAGGCCCGCAAGGACCTGAGCTGTTAAAGTTGGTGCAATGACGAGCACAGCCAAATTCTCTTCTAACCCCAGCCGAACGTTGCCATTCGGATCCTCCCCAAAATTTTATTCCAAACTTAAGTACCTATATTTTTGTATCAACCCTCGTGTTGCTCCAGCCAATGTCATTCTTTAAGAGGCTGCACAACATTTTGTCTAGCCCTCATTGGCTTGTTTCCTGATTTCAAAAGTACCACCTACTTTGAGCTCTCTCTTCTCAAACCCTGAAAAAGTATATATCTACCTTTTCCTAGATATCAGTTACCATGTGTTTCGATGTTCCTTTCACGGACCATTATTTGTGTGACCTGTGTAATTCGAGTTCAGTCCGCGTCTGCATTTTCTGGTCCCTAAGCAATTAATCTTCTAGCCACAACTGTCTAAAAGCTGGCCAGCATGTAGGAGATAGTTTTTGCCTTGCAACCTGGGTCTCTGCTCGGGTTTCCTTTGGGTTCCTCGTGTAAGCGATATGCTGTTACCCTCGTCATGGCACCCTTCTACTGCGGTCACTTTTCCCATTTGTACTTGTGAATAATGTACAACCGAGTACAGGTACATCCGCTTTAAATGTGTAAATTTTGAAAACGTTTCTACATACATACCTACTTGTATCCAGTTATTGATGAGTCAACACGTATCAAAATATTGCTGTAAGCCTAAATTGTCAAACGAGATGTTAAAATTATTTTCGATAGGCCCTATAGCTACCTTCATGTAACTCCCATTCTATAGCCACATGTATCTTCATGGTTAATTAACGAGAAAAGGCGTTCTAAGATAGGCCGCACACGACACTTGAATTCTCCTAGCGTTAAGAAAAGTTCCTTTAAGGAAACAAAATATATCTTCATGTATGTGTACACCTCTTCAGGTAATTTTGTGGTCATGCTGATGAGTTTGCTACTGAACTTTGATGTTTATATTAAGATGCTTCA
The DNA here is from genome assembly GCA_001587735.2 of Parhyale hawaiensis. NCBI lineage: Eukaryota > Metazoa > Arthropoda > Malacostraca > Amphipoda > Hyalidae > Parhyale > Parhyale hawaiensis. The sequence continues at coordinate 7,452,532 of LQNS02278001.1, forward strand.
TATTTTGGGCTGATGTATATGTGTGCATTGAAAGGTTAGTCGAACCGTGTATTACACCAATAGGAAATTATGGGCTCACACAAATATTAGGGACCTCTGATTACTCGCACTCTACTAATTTTTACATATATTGAGACCCACTACAGCAGTATCCACACAGCGGAGCATATTGCGACAGATTTTACCAGCACCGTGACAGGTCCTCTACTCGTCACTAGTACTTTTTTTTGGAAAAGCTACTTCTTTAGATTGTGCTCTTATGTTGTTCACTGGTTTTGGTTTTTTTTTTTTGTTGATTAATGGATAATGCCGAGATATCTTATCATGCATCGTTACATGAATGCAATTATTATGATCTAGCTGCACTTGATGGTGTAGTTTCAGGTAGTACTGCTGTTTTCAGCATCATACATTTAAATATTTGATCTGTTTTTACAAACATGGATGAGTTTCGTGTTCTCTCAGACGGGGTCAAAATATATTTTTCTGTACCTGTATTATGTAAAACGTTGTTACATGAGCTCAGAATTTTCCCTCAACTCCCAGGTTATGTAAGTTTTCATTCTGTGTGCAGGAATGGTGGGGTCAGTGTTCTGGGAGTTTTCAGTCATTGATATTGCCTGATTTAAGTGTTGTGAATTATGCCTAAGAGGCTTGCGCCGTATCTTGATGGTTGGCTGAAGAAAGTATAATATTGTGGGATTATATCGTCCTCCATCCTATTCTGTGGCACAGTTTTGTGAACATTTTTTTGCTAGCATGGAAGCTAACCTGCCCCGATCTGCCAATGTAATAGTTGCAAGTGATATCAACATAGATATAAGCAAAGTAATGCTCATTGATGATGAGCAGCAATTTATCAATGGGATGCAAGCACTAAATTTCTATAAAAGTATAACTCTGCCCACAAGTGTAATGGACCATACATCCACCTTAATTCACCACTTGTTGTCCAATATTTTAAAAGAGCAATCAAGTGGTGTAGTTTTAGTTGATATTTCAGACAATTACCTGGTATTTTCAGAGTGGCCAGGCCTGTTGAGTAGTTATAAAGATAGAGTAGTAGTTCATTTTAGAGATCATAGTGCAAGTGCTCTGGAGGCCCTCAGAGCGGCCGTAGCAAATCATACTGCTAATCTTCAATTTCACGCCAACAGTAGTGTCCATGTAAACTGTAGCCAACTTTCCACATCTCCAAACGAATTATACAATAGACATTGCGAAATAAAAATACAAAAAAGTTTCATGCAAAAGACAAAATAGCCCATGGCTCACGACGCCCTTTGTCTGCGCCATCAACAGGAAGAACGTAGTGGATACTGCTGTAGTGGGTCTCAATATATGTAAAAATTAGTAGAGTGCGAGTGATCAGAGGTCCTTAATATTTGTGTGAGCCCATAATTTCCTATTGAGGTTACTCTGCTGGCTGTTTGCGATAAGCCAAGTGATAGATTAGAGGTCTCAGAATCTATTCAGCATGATTTGGATATTATTGATTCCTGGCGTTCTAGGTGGGGGATGAGGCTTAATGCAGGCAAGACTAAGACCATGCTCATGTCCCGGTCGCGTACAGTGGGACCTCCTTTTCCTGCACTCATGCTGGATGGTGTATCACTTCCTGTGGTTGATGACTTGGTAATCTTGGGTGTTAATTTTGATTTAAAGTTGACGTTTGAGCCCCACATTCACTCGGTTGCCTCACGTGCATCGCAGAAAATTGGTCTTATGAGGCGTGCTTGGAGGGTGTTTGGCTCAGTAGATTTGACACGTCGCTGCTTTAATTGCTTTGTCCTCCTTCTTCTGGAGTACTGCTCTGTAGTCTGGGGTTCTGCTGCCGATTGCCATCTGTATTTGCTTGACAAAGTAGTTTGTCGATGTGCGTTCATGCTGGGTGGTGTTGTGCCCTGTGAACTGGCGCATAGTCGCAGAGTCGGTGGAGTCTGTTTTTTTTTTTGTATAAAATCTATAACTGCCCTAGTCACCCACTGTCTGAGTTTCTTCCAGATCCATTTGTTCGAGTGAGGTATACTCGGCGGACGGGTGCTCTTCATGAGTTTGCCTTGGAACCGTT
>LQNS02278001.1:7454623-7480920 GCA_001587735.2 Parhyale hawaiensis
CCCGTTCATTTTTTTTATCGTGTGTGGATGTTTGGAATGGTCTTGATGGCTCTGTCTTTGCTGGTGCTGGTATTGGCAGCTTTAAACGATCTGTACACAGAGCTATTCTGTGATCTCGGATCTTCTTTTTATCATTCTTTTGTTTTTCCACCCGCTGGGCTGGTTGCGTGGGGCTTTGTTAACCTCATGGAGTTTCTCCGTTCCTACGTCGCCAGCCTTGTGTGATTTAATAATAATAATAATAATAATTTTCTTTACCGTCAGTATTGTGCTGGTAACTGTGACTATCAAGTATATAAGAGACAGTGCAATATGATTAGTAATGCTATTTGAAAAGCTAAATGTAACTATTTTCACACCAAATTTTATGAGACCAGACACGACTGTAGGCGCTCATGGAAGACCTTGAATTCGTTGCTGAGGCCACAAAGTCTGGCTTCTGCTGGATGCAGAGAGTTGGTGGTCGATGGCCAAATTGTAAATGATCTATAAGCAATATCTTCTAAATCTAATAATTACAGTATCATGATTCTGTTGCGTCGAGTCTTGATCTGAATATTCCGAGGGTGGACAGGAGACCGGAGAGCTATTCAACTCGGCAACCTTACTCTTTTGTCTGTTTGGATTCCGATGCAGCTGAGGCGACATTATTAAATCATTCAAAAATAGAAACTGTCATTTAGCCAGTATTCCTACATTTATCAACAAAGCCCTAGCCGATCTTATTGCTCCAGTTATATCTATTTTGATGAATAAGTCTCTTTATCAAGGGATTTTTCCAGACTGTCTCAAAATTGCAAGGGTAATTCCACATCATAAGAAAGGGCAGAAAAAACATAGTTATCAATTACCGGCCAACATCTATATTGCATATTTTTTTGAGCAAGGTGTTCGAGCGATGCATGTATCGCCGTTTAATCTTTTTCTTGGAAAAGTATTCACTTCATAGTTCCTGTCAGTTTGGCTTTAGCTCAAGGAGTTCAACATGTGATGCTGTAGTGAGATTTTGTCATGAGGTTTATGAATGTTTCCATGTAAAGAAATATTTTCTCCGCATATTATTAGATTTCTTAAAAAAGCTTCGATACCGTTAACCATATTTCATTGGGGAAGCTTGAGGCATATGGAGTCCATGGTGTCCCTCCAGTCTGGTTCACCTCATATTTAACCAGTCTCAGTACTGTACATCAGTTGTGATGGCTCAGATTCTCCAATGCTTACGGTCACTGTTTGTGTGCCTCAAGGTTCCATAATGGGCCCGCTGCTCTTCCCTATTTATATCAATGATAGGAATAGCTGTATTGACCTCTGTCAATTTATTCATTTTACTTATGACACATATGTATGCATAAAAGGTCACAATCTTGATCAGCTTCTGCACCTCGCCAATGCAGAGCTAGCAAAAATCGATGAATGACTCTCCTTGAATAGGTTATTGCTGAATAATTCTAAAACGTCATACATGTTTTGAAACCAATCAACGGAATCATATAGGGAGCTTACAATTAGAGGCGTTCAAATTAATAATGAATTGTGCCAGATTCTTAGGAATTATCATTGATGATAAATTTAATTTCCAGTCCAATCTGATACATGTTCAAAATAAGGTCTCTAGAGCATGCGGTTTTTTGCATAAGCTCTCTACTTTTGTGCCTGAATTAGTGTTGAAAAGACGGTACTTTATTTAGCCTAGCATATCCTCACTTGGTGTATGGCGTGCTACTTCAAAGACGGGCCTCGATCGTCTCCAGCGTTTACAGGACAAGTGCGTTAGACTCGTTTTTTCTTTACGACCGTTGTTGCTAGCATACAATCACAACAGCGTGTTTACTGTTACTAATATTCATACATATTCCGTTGGGGTAAAGTCTTTCCTGTATTACATTAGTGATTATAGTGCGTTTTTCTGCGACATGTTCGACAGTCTCTCATGAGACTAGAGCCAAGCGTCAGCAGCTACTAAATTGTCCTAGTGTGTTTAAATCCAAATGTTTCGATTCATTTTATTATTGATCTGTTTATATCTGGAATAGTTTGCCAGCTGCACTTCTAGCCTACCCAACGTCAGAACTTACAAGGGTGCCCTGAAGCATTATTTGCTCAATGCACAGTAATTTGACAGGATGCACTGAAGTATGATTTGGGTTGATTAGGTTCACCCATTCTGCGGCCCTGGTAAATGGTGGCTTTGGGGGTCCTTATGCATTGCCGCAGCTGTGGCTGGGCTGCTGGGAGCTGTCTTACGTGCTCTTTTGCTTCCTTCTCATTTTACACTCCCCTGCTGGTGGTGCCTGTTCTGTTCTCATTTTCATTCATGGAGGCATAGGATGGGCTATAGGGTTAGCTTAATTACATTCACCCATCTGATATGGGGAGCAGCGCCCCCAGGTGGTTTGTGTAGGTTACCTTGGCTATTGGCTGGGTTTCAGGACGTCTGTGTTTCGTGTGCACTTTACTTCCTTCCTAATCTTACTTTCATCTGTTCTTCCTCTTCTTTCTCGACTTGCTGTTGCAATGCACGTTGAACGCTAACCATCAGTGGTCATGTGTTCACTAATCACTGCAGGGTGCTCTAAACAGCTTTTCCAGGGGCATGGGCTGTACTGTACTTCATTTGCGTTTTTTTTCTGAGCCAGTGAACGGGTTTTGACCGCATGGTACCTGTGCTTTAGTTTAACTGCGGTTTAATATGGTGAGTGGGGTGCAGCACCTTCTGGACCTTGTTTGAATTACCTTGCAAATTTTGATGCTACTTGAGGTAAAGTTACTGCTAGCTTAAGGTGAACTGTTTGTGAAGCTTTTCCTAGTGGCTTTATATGTTAGTGTTCTCTTACCAGAATAGTCATTCTTAACTAGCAATGGGCTTGATTTCTTTTGTAGCATATAAGTCACTTTTAACCCATTTCATCTTTTTTTTGTATACGCAAAGATTTCAATCAAATTATTATTTCAACAATTAGCTACTACTCATTGAATAAAGCCCCAATCCAGTTTTGGATTTGAGTTCATATCTCAAGCATTATGATACTATTACTAAAAGGAATTGCCCCTTTTACCTGCAAGGTTGGTGTTGACCATGATGCCATTGCAAAATTTGTTCTTAGGGTCCGTCGAGAGTACTCTCCTTCTGTTCGCCATTACAGATGCATACATACAACAACCAATTATATCAAATGCAAAGGAGACCTTTGGTTGGATAGCTCGTATCAACAGTTCAAATGCCGTACGTGGGGCTGACCTGTCTATTTCATTCATTTGTAAGAGGGCTCTGAGCTTAGTCACAAACTTATGAGCACCTTATTTATTCCTCCTTAAAATTCCTTGCCTCACACACTAAAGGTAGGCCCCTTGCTCAGTCATTTAAATTAGGTATGCTTTTGCATAAAGGGATTGTCTCACAATGTGATTATATTGATAAGGCTGACACACAGAGTTGAGTAACTACAGTCATCAGTGATAAAGACAATACAAAATGGACAAAAAATCAGTACTATATAATAATTCACGATTTTATTTATTTGTATAGATATTATATTTTTCCTGTCACACTTTATGGGAATAAGATAGGAAGAAATTCAAAGCTGGAGAGAAGAGCGTGGTGCGGAAAATCAGGTGAAGTTGGCAAGAGCATGTAATGTATGAAAATGAACCTGAACGCCGCTGCATGAATGTGTGTGAATGAAAAGGTGCTACCAAAATGCATGTGGACTACATCAGATTTAATATTAAAGCTCCTTGTTTCCCCTAAAGACGTGCTATGCTTAATAGCTCGAAAGCTTGGGGTTAAATAAATGAAAAGCCCAGAAGACTTTCAATAAAAACTTCCTTACATATATATCATTGCATAGATTGTTGAATTTTCTCTGAAGTGTTTTGAGGGGTTGATAACAGAATAAAAATGGGGGATTTGCTGAAGTACTAATTCTTTGCCGTTATTATTATGACGGCATGGGCTACTAGTAACTACATCTATAAATATTACCTATCAGCATCAAACCCTTGGTCTCATACATCAAACTGCTCGAGAAGTTTGGTTACTGATCTAACGCACCCCATATCTATGCTTGGATGCTACACGGTTCTGACTTGGTAGGAATGGATATGAATGTTTGCTGTATCTGGAATCCGTAAATTATTTTCAACTAATTATATAACAATTCATGAAACGCATTTATGAATTAAGATGCAGAACACGGTTGCTACACGAAGTTCATAAAATTAATATTTTACGGGGAAACCTGCATTTAGAGTATTACTTCTCATGTTTTTGTAACTTAGGGTGATGATACATCTGCATGGCCTAGTTGCAGAGTCAAAATAAGAGGGAGGGGGCGTCACAACACTAAAATACCGAAAGATACCAGAGGTCAATGCTATACCTACAGTTGCGAGCATAATTACCAGACAAAAATAAAAAATTTCACATCTCAAAAACTGTAAAAGGTTAATGCTGAAATTTTAACACAAAAGAAGTATTGGGATACATAATAATATGCTAAGAATTTATAACGATCCAAAGGATAAGAAAAAAGTTATGTATATTTAACTTATAATTATGAATTTAGTGTGAGCAGAAGTAAGGGACATTTTTCAAACATTGTAATTTAAATCTTCAGTAACCCCATTTCTTGCGTTTCCAAAGAAGAGGAAGGTTGCCTACGTCATATGTAAACATTGCAAGTACTGCAAGCATGGCAACCTGGGAAAAAGTTGATACATCTTTACGCATGAAAATTGTTAATTTACACAAACAAAATCTTACCATCAGGGCAATTGCAGAACAGGTAAATCGTTCAAAGAGTATTGTTGGAAGAATTGTGAGAGATTATGAAGATCTTGGACGTGTTTCGAGTGTTCGGAAACGTGAGAGGCCCAGAAAAACTTCTGCTAGGCTGGATAGGATCATCCAACGCACAGCATTAAAGGACCGTTTTGCTACTGCCTCTTCTATTTCTAAGCAAATGAATGATACTAACGACGAAACCATCTACAGATTCACTGTATCACAGCAACTGAATAAGATTGGTCTTCGTGCACGTCAGCCTCAAAAGAAACCGCTAATCAGTAAGAAGAACAAAGTTGCAAGGTTGAAGTTCGCCAACAAACACATCAACAGTCCTCAAGAATGGTGGTCTAAAGTTTTCTTTAGTGATGAAAGCTAGTTCAACTTGTTCAGGAATGATGGAAATAACTATGTCAGACGTCAAACAGGTGAGAAATACGATCCAAGATGCACAAAGAAAACTGTTAAATGTGGAGGCGGTAGTGTTATGGTGTTCGGAATGTTTTCTGCAAAGGGTACTACTCCTCTCGTCCGTCTGAATACGCGTGTCAATGCTGCTGTGTATAAGAAACTTTTGGCAGATCATGTTTTGCGCACCCTGCCACAAAGCCAAAAGTGTGTTGAGGTTTCTCAATGAGGAAGGAGTGGAGACTCTTGACTGGCCTGCTCAAAGTTCTGACCTCAACCCCATAGAGAACCTGTGGAAAGTCTTGGGTGAAAAAGTCATGGCTCGAAATGAAAAACAGTGAGGATTTGTGGACAAAGCTTCAAGAGGAATGGGGCAGGATTGATATTGAACTATGCAACAATTTAATTGAATTTTGCCCTCGAAGATGTGTTGAAGTCATCAAACATAAAGGATAGTTCACAAAATATTGATAAGGATGAAGGTTTTTGTTAAATTTGTTGTTTTGTTGCGTTTTTGTCAAGTGTCCCTTAACTCTGCTCACACTAAATTCATAATTATAAGTTAAATATACATAATTTTTTTCTTATCCTTCGGATCGTAATAAATTCTTAGCATTTATTAGGTATCCCAATACCTCTTTTCTGTTAAAATTTCAGCATTGAACCTTTTACAGTTTTTGAAATATGAAATTTTTTATTTTTGTCCCTTAATTATGCTCACAACTGTATATAGATGATTTCCAAGAAAAGTCCTGAAAGAACAGCTCTTTCAAAATATGTTTTACAGTTACGGAGTTAATTAAGAAGTCCCCGACTTCTTTCCGCCAATGCACACTTTACCTAATGGTCTTACAGCTCTAACGTCAGTAGTATAGCTACTGTAAAAACAAAGCAGGGATTCGAAATATAATGGTTCCGAAACCAAGGCACCCCTGTGCACCAGGGCAGTTCCTCACCTCTCCCATCTCCCCCTAAATGACTCGTTATGGGACTTGTTACGAACCTCAACACTATTTTGAGAAGGGTGCCGATCTTCACCAATATTTATGATTCCAAACGAAGTAACAGGCCTTTTTGCGAGTGAACATATGATGGTGACAAGTAGTAGCAATTTCAATAAAGTACGACATCTACAAGCCATTAGAATTATGGACATTCCACATTAGAAGTTACGCCTAATTCTATAATCACCCGAAGGCTGGGAACAGGCTGTGTATGAGGCAGTCAGAGCAGTGCAATCGAAAAGCAGATACCAGCTGCGCTAGGCGGCTCATGTTTGAAGCAGGCCGCGGCTCTTGCCGTTTGTGACTTTTTTGAGACATAAATCAAGTCCATTGTGTGAATTTCTAAACCCTTTGACTCGGGATACTACGAAGATTGTAGGAGGTCATTGAGCAGAAATCTCCGCGGAACGAAGAGGCCCTTAACAGGGTAGGTATCACTGCTATTCAAGTGGAATAATCAGCATAGTTGATATGTTTTCTTCAACAAAGAGAGCATGTTACTAGTATGCTGAACAAACAGCACCACGCCAGACTCCGCCGCGACTGAGGCACTCAAAAAACCGTCAACAGACACAATCTGCGTTCGCTCAGAATCACGAATATATAATCGACAGAACCTTACCACCCATATCTTGAACACTATGGCATTCGTGGGACAGCAAATGCATTATTGGCAAGCTACTTATCGAATCGTGACCAATATGTACTATGTAATACTGTCAGATCTCAAGTTTTACCCATTAAAATTGAACTTCCTTAAGGAAGTGTGCTAGGACCATTGCTCTTCAACATTTTTTATTAATGATATAACTACTCTTGGTATGAAGTGTGTTTTGTTTGAAGATGATGCAGTGTTCTACATTAATAGATGCAATTTTCTCTCAGTCATAACCGATACTCAATATATTTGAAGTAAATAGTCAGAATGGTTAACTCAAAATAGATTGACTGCCCATGAGGATAAAACTAAGCTAATGTTATTCACTCCAAGTTCTCGTCCTGACTTATTGAAAATTCATTTCAACAGTAAAGAATTGGAATGGGTGTCTCAGATTCGTTATCTTGGTTTGATTTTTGACGATTATCTGACCTTCAAGACCACATTGAAGAGTAAGGCCGAAAGCTCAGTAGAGTTCATTGTATAGCTAATTATGCAGTGTCTAATCATGTCAATCGTGATTCGTTGAAACAAATCTATCATCCATTAGCTTAATCCTTTTTGATTCGAAATATCTTCTGAGGAGCAGCCCCTCATTGTTACATTTTTAAACTTGAGTAGTGCAAAATAATATACTAAGGCGAATACTTTCTGTTGAACAAGACAATTACAAATGTTGCAATTTCAAGATGTGTAAAACTACTCGCTGCTTGCATATTTCCGTTCACTCATACATAACCATCCTTATATCTTCCAACAATATTACGGTTCACTGATGCCCAACAAAACTACGAGATGAGACGCTCCAATCTCAATCATCCAAATGTGTGTGTTGATGTTGAGAAACGGTTCACGATTTTTCAAACGTCATCGCTTGCTAATAGAATTTCAATGTACTTATTAGATCCTCTAACTAATAACTCATTTAAAAAGCGGTATAAAGATTATGTCATACAATTGAACTAGTCTAATTATTACTTGTTGCTCAAAATGTTTCACAACTATTCGATGGGCTATGCAGACGTATTGCAGTATGTGCATTGCAATCAGAAAGTCTTCACTATTGTAATGTATATCAGTATGTAATAAACCTATCCACCTAATAAACCTATCAACCTAATAAACCCATCAACCTAATAAACCCATCAACCTAATAAACCTATCAACCCATACCAAACAACTCCAGTTTGTACAATAGACCCCTGTGGTGGACCCTGTCAAACGCTGCACTAGAGCCAAACTGTACAAGGGGTGCCTCAGACTACAATCCAGTGCAAGTTCAGACTTAACATTGTGAGACACCGACAATGCATCACAACAACCCATGCAAACTAACAAGAAAGCAGCAATCCAGTAGCCTGTGTTGGTATGAGTGGTCTTGTTTGTTATGGTGAGGCTGGTAGACGTTGTTGTTGTGGGGATTTGTGCAGTGGTGGCGCCACTGTGCTGGAGAGTTACTAATGACCATACATGTTACTGTGTGTTGCTTATGGGTGGTTTCCTGAACTGCACACTTCTCCAGCTCGGCTGTGGTGCCTCTCTAGCCTGGCTATTCTACTCTGGGACAGCCAGGACTTTAGGGGCTGCAGAGGTGAGTTATATCAGATCCATTTCGGATTAGGCATCATGTGTTTAGAACAGGTCTTATAGTGCTGACTGAAAGCTGTTTTTGTAGTCTGTACAGCGAAAGTGGACCAAGCAAACTGAAGAATTGTATACATGATACGAGTTATGGTGAAGGATTGACCAGGTTGGAACTATAATCTGTTTAGGGTAGAAGGTTGTTAACAGATCTGGTCATGCATAGGAAAATCGTTAGAATGTTCCAATGAAAAGTTTTGCAGTGGTGAGTGGTAGCCAGAGTACCTTACTCGTGTAGCCAGAGGCTTCCCAATCAGGAGGATCAATCCGAATTTGTTAGACTCATGTCAATGACAGAATTAGGTACCTACTCTGTATTTTTTTTTTTTTTTTTTACTTAGCCACATTTGTGAAGTCTTACTCTTGAGCAAGTATATGAGTAAACTTCACAGTAGTTCTCTCATAATTTGTCTAGCATTTGTGTAGTATCTAGTAGCTACTATATAAGAATTAGACAATTAATGCTTGTTATGAAAACCTGTGATAAAATCCCATTATTTATCCTTGTTCTTGGGCAGGTACAGGAGTCCCTTCATCCCGGATTTTTTCCCCTGATTAACTGCTGCAGCTGCAACAGTAGTGCTTCTATCCAGGATATAGGTGGCCTCCTCCCCGTCCAGTCCTCATAAACGAGCAAATTTTATTTTAAAATGAGTCAGGAAAACAAGCGGGCTTTTTGGGAGTATTGTTAGACTCCAGAGGTACTCTGGCTACCGCTCACCACTGCAAAAGTGTTCATTGGAACATTCTATTTGCAGTGGCTCGCTTACACCAGAGTACCTCTGCTTTTTGCACGACATACCCACAGCTTTAGCAGGGAGGGTTTTGTGGCTCCTATACTGGAGGGTGCTGCTCAGGGTGTATCATTCCTTAAGGCTTGGTATTTGGATAGCTATTGAAAATTCCTATTCTGATAGATCAAGACAACTAGCGGCACTGTCTGTTGTACCAGGTCCTTTCACTAAACCTGAAAGGACTGATGTGTCCTTAGCCTGGATTAGTGGAGTGAAGCCTTTGAGAGAGACTAGGATTTTTTACACTACTGTTAGTTGCTGGTTCTTGTGGACTGAGCTGCAAATTAAGGGCTACATCTAGAATTTGACTCTGGTCGTTAAAGAACTACTTCACATTTTTTTTGGGGGGGACCCTGCATGTCCTCTGCACTGACGTGTTCTCCGAGGACAAGAATCTAGCTTCCCAATGGGAAGGGTTGCTTCTGCTCCAATACAGGAGTGAGTATAGTAGTCAAACGAGCAGTCATGTTCAGGTATACCCACCAAACTTTTGGTAGAACGAATCCAGCTCATATCCGACTCTCAGCAAGGCTTCAGAAATGGAAGAAGCTGCTTAACAAACCTTCTGGACATTTTCTCAAAAGTTGCGGAAATCAAAGATGAAGAGAAGAGTGTAGACGTTGTGTATTCAGACTTCCAAAAGGTTTTTGATAAAGTCCCCCATCAACGGCTAATAAAAAAAAACTTGAAAGCACATGGCATCCAGGGAGACTATTTATGGTGGATAGTGGAATGGCTTAAGGGTCGGCTGCAGTGAGTGAAGCTTGAAGGAGAAACGAGCGACTGGACGCAGGTATCATCAGGAGTTCCACAAGGTAGCGTGCTTGGCCTACTTCTGTTCTCAATTTACATTAATGATCTGGATCTTAACATCTGTAGTAAAATCAGTAAATTTGTGGATAATACAAAACTATGTCATCCTGCCACAAAAAAAGAGCCAAGCTCCAACAAAACCTTGACCACCTTGTGGAATGGAGCACAATGTGGCAGATGAGTTTAATACAGACAAATGCTCAGTAATGCATGTAGGGTTTGTGAACGCCTCAACTCCATTGAAAATGAATGGGACGGAATTGGCTCTCCTGTCACCCAACAACATAACTCGGGAATCACTATCACAAACAAACTACAATACAGTAACAAAACATGAAAATGGCAAGCAGAGTACTTGGATTCATCACCAGAAATTTTGAATTGAATACAAGTCCACATCATCATTCCCATGTAAAATGTGTTAGTCCGGCCACACTTAGAATTGCTGTTCAATTTTGGTCGCCACATCTTTGTAAGATATCAATAACATGGAAAGAGTCCAATGCAGAGCAATGAAATTGATACCTCAGCTAAGAAACAAGCCGGAAGAATCTCTGTCGCCTAAAAAAACTGGGTCTGATCTCTCTAGAGCAAAGAAGACTCAGGGGGCAACTAATAAAAACATTCAAGTACTTGAATCATTTCAACGACGTACATACAATGGAACTCTTTGAAAGGGACCTTAATGATCGCAATAAACAGTCAAAAACTCAAGCATCAAGCATAAAGCTTGAAGAACAACCTCAAGTCAGCAGTTCTTTCCGCATTTCAGTCAGCATTTTGAATAGACTCCCTTCTGATGTTGTTAGTGCGGATGCAGTCAATGCACTTAAAAATCGCCTTGACCTACATTGGGAGACATCCCCCACAGCTAAGTTTCGAGTTTTGCCACTTTTTGATTTTTTGTCATCTCCTCAAGGAGTCACACACTCTTAACGGCCAAAGCTTCCAAGGCTACCTTAATACGTCTTCTTCTCTCTTCCCCTCCAACTGCACAGTCTAACATCTTTAACACAGCTTGTTAGTGGCCATTGATCGTGCTTTTGTGCATTCACAATCGTCTCTTTTGTAGAGATTCTTCTCCCTCTTTTTTTTTCTCTTTTCCTCAGTCCTTTATATCCTACTAATGCAATATCAATAGCTCATACAGGGCCGGGGCGTAAGTTTCGGTGTCTCTTTGAGAATGGACCAGTAGGTTCATCTTCTGCCACCTATCTAATCTAATTTTATATTTGGCCAAAAAAGGCAAGCCAAGGCTTGGTACTACTCAAATTCTTTCTCTTAAATTGGAATAAGATGAGGGCTAAGTTACAAATCCGAGGTACGGTTGTTGGCGTATAAAGTTTCCTGCAGGGGGCAGATTCCGTCTGCTGGGGCCCTGCGACCCCCACCCGAGCACTTATTTTCTTGTGTTTTGAAACTGTTCAATGGGAATGTGCCCATTGTTGTAATTAATGAAGTATCAATACCTTGATTAAATAGTCACGACTAAAGTCATTAACCACATTGTCGAGTGGTTAATGTGAGTGCACCCCTCTCAATTTCCCTTCCCTTCCTTATCAGTTTGAGCAGATGGTTAGCACCAATATAACCAAAGTGATTACAATGGTCTGTAAGGACGAATTAATGTAAGGACGAAATAAAGAAAGTACATAAAATGGTACAATTGTACTTACATTTATTTCGTCCTAACAGATCATTGTTATTTTAATTAGCACTGAAGATGGATTTTATATGATCTGAAACGTTTGCAACGACAGTACAGAAATGTTTTTATATGTAGCTTGGTGCTTCTTTTCCTACTAAGAATAAGGTTCCCTAAGATGCAACCTAAGTGATGTGATGCAGTAAATTCGTGAACTGCGATATTGGGCCTCCGTTTGTTTAGGTAGTCAGTTACTCATTGTCAATGTACCGAGCAGTTATCTAGCGTGTGTAAAAGTAAATTTTGCCATTGTACTGTATGATGATCAATAAAGTTGTAATAAAGTGAAAAAATTGGAAAAATACATAAAGGAGGTAAAGGATGGTTGTAAGGAGTGGAGGAGACTATCTAACAAAGGTGTTTCACCTGCCTTTTGACCCTTTGACTGACAAAACTTTTAGGTAAAGCCTGTCCCAACAGCATCATCACTACGTTTATACAGTTGGCAACTTGGCACCCAAACAGGGACTTGAACCTCAACGGTGCCATCTAGTATTTAGCTACATACGGTTATATATATATATGTATATATATATAAAAGGTTTATACGTAAATAAGGACGTTAGGTGTAATTTTTTTACATTAGGTGTAAGCTAACGTCCAATGAATCCTTACGTGTAAGGTTAGGTTAGGTTAGGGCCAGGACTGGTTCTGCAAACGTTCCTAATAAGCTTTTCCCATGTAATAAGCTTCAAACTACATACCAATTCACCTTAAAAACCTCAAAACACCATAAAAACCCTCAAAATCCCACATTATTGCTGTAAAACACTTAAAAAACGAGCTGAACCAGTCCTTGCCTGGAACCTAACCTTACACAGGCCAGCTCATTGGAAGGCGTTCTCTAGTAGGGGTGATCGGTCGGAGATAGGGACGGATCAAGCCAAAAACGGCCTGTTTTGAAAGTTTATCTGTCGAGAAACGTACGATGAAAATCCCGTGGACTACTGGCCGTTCGGTGTAATAGTCAAATTACACCTAACCGCAAGCGACGACAGCTAATGTAGGTATTAGTCAGACATGCCTTCAGATAATCCCTGATATAGCATGTCTGACTAATGCCTACATTAGCTGTCGTCGCTTGCAGTTAGGTGTAATTTGACTATTACACCGAACGGCCAGTAGTGGTGCCCTAAAAGTAGCATGTAAAGAGCTGTCTATTTGAAAGTTTTGCCCGGCAAAAACCGAACTAGGCAGGGATAGGGACTGGCTGGTGGGGATGATCTCTTGCGGAAGGTTACTCGACCGGACACATTCCAATCCATCCAGGCAAGCAAGGACTGGTTCAGCTAGTTTTCTAAGTGTTTTACAGCAATAATGTGGGATTTTGAGGGTTTTTATGGTGTTTTGAGGTTTTTAAGGTGAATTGGTATGTACTTTGAAGCTTATTACATGGGAAAAGCTTATTAGGAACGTTAGCAGAACCAGTCCTGGCCCTAACCTAACCTTACACGTAAGGATTTATTGGATGTTAGCTTACACCTAATGTGAAAAAATGCACTTAACGTCCTTATTTACGTATAAACCCTTAATTAGCTATATATATATATATGTTTATTTGGCGCCCGAACAGGGACTTGAACCTCAATGGTACCATCTAGTACATATTTAGATACAAACGGTTATACAGTATTGCTTCTTACCCAAGAAAAGCTGGACTTTCACCAGTTACATACCCTCTTGGAGACGGTCTGATTTTGATGTTTCATAGTGTTTCTAGATGCTTCATACTATTCCGGTCGTTAATTCCTAGTCCAACATAGATTGGAAGTTAGAGTTTCCACTCTATGGTATTTGTTCACAAGATTATCTCTTAGTTCCTGACAGTATCCTCAATTCCGGATTTAATGGGGTTACACTCTGCAGTGAGCTTGCGCCTGCTCTTACTCCTGTCTCAATCAGAGGAGGTTTTTGTGAGCACCCCTGACGATGTCCCTCGTCCTGGTGAATAACTAAGGGAGATACTAGTTCCTAGCTAGAAGGAGCCCGAGATACTTCCGATAACCACTGCTAACCGGATCCCGTCTTTCTGACATATGAAAGGTACAGTGTATGGATAGCCCTTGTTGCACTTCTCGTCATGACCCCACTGGTTACTCTCTCTCTCTCTGAGGCACAAGCCTTCGAAAATGTTTTATAGCCAGTTGTGTGCCACTTAAAGAGTGACAACTGATTATGAGGGAAGCCACTGAAGGGCCTATATTACCTGAGACTGTCTCTGTTGTCTGCTTGTGTTCGTCATAAATTTTCAAGTAGCTAGCTTGTTGAGCCACAGTAAATGTTACATCTTTCATCTAACCCCCAGATTACGAGGTTCATGCAGCCACTGGCCGCATCTCTGATCAAAGTATTAACGGCCGCCAAACCTGCACCGAAGGTTCTCTCAAGTTCGCCCCTCTCACTCTACAGGGAGACGATCAAGGTTAGATAAGTGTTTCGAGGACGGGGTCTGTCTTTCACCTATTGACAATGGCCGTCTGTAATACTAGGCGTAGGCTATACAGCCGTGTCTATTGGCCGGCAAGAAAATACTTCTTTTTTAATATACCATGGCCTTTAGCATTCCGTTTGTCCGGCCAAACTTAAAGTTGCTCCTCGGCTGGATCCGAAACAGAGGTAACCAGTACTACTTAGTATATCCATAGGTCTCTAGGGTATTTATAAGCTAGTGGTAACCCGAAAGGGGGTTATCAAGAACGAAATTTCTTCTAGTTTTTGACTAGTTTGTGCAGATGATTTTTGTCCAGAGCCAAAAAAGTGTACCTAGCTCTCTGCCCTGGATTTAGACCCTCCGTTGTAACAGTCGCGGACGTCCTTAGTGGGTCTTATGTGGATTAATGCCCATCATGAAAACGTGTTTGTGCCTTACTTTGAAGGATGGGGGAGTAGTATTGCGACTCATCATGCTTCTACCATGGCCTCTGCCTTATTAATATCACGAAAATTTCTTCAGTCCCCCTTCCATTGGCGATACGGTTGTGGCCCATTTGACTATACGGAATAAGTAATCGTTCAGTCCATAATACTGACCTTGAGGCAGTTATCTGGACCTCTGCCCATGAACACCTGTAGATTTTGAGTTACACACGGGCCTATCGTATTATACAGCTAGCCATGATACTTGACGCTTGAGGTGGACCAAATAAGCGCATTTGCTTCGTCCGAATTTGCATTCACGAATTTTGACCAACTGACATCCGGTCTGCCTTCACTTGCTATACCTGTCTTAAGTATCTAGCCGAATTCTACAGATCTCTTGTCCTGTTCAGATAGAAATCTAGCTTAGACGAGGAGGTTAGCTAGGAGGGTGGCCTACGGTTAGACTATAAAGTCCTGTAAAGCTTTATCGCAAGATTATGATCTACCTCCTCTGTAGAAGAGGACTAGTAAGTCTGACCATACATCTTTATAAGAAATTCTAGTCCTTAGTTGAGAAAATTCTGGTTCTAGTGCCTCGTGAAAAGGTATAGAGCTATCTTATGGTTGAATAGCCGCTCGTTACGTAGCCAGTGGATATTTCATAGCTTTGAAAAACGTACGGTACGAAAAACGGGGTGACTTCAGATGCCGAAGTGACTTCGAACAAAAACAGGTAAAAAGGAACTTGCCGCCACGACAGGGAAAGTATCAAAAGTTAGAAAGAATCTTCTACAGGGTAATAAAGGTTGATATTTCTGTAGTATATTACTAGGCCCACACTCAAACTCGACTAGCAGAAACACAGAAAGGAATACGTTTTGTAAATAAAAAAATATCCCAACAAACAAAACTTATTCCTTTCTGTGTTTATGCTAGTCAAGTTTGAGTGTGGGCCCAGTGATACACTACAGAGATATCAACCTTTATTACACTGTAGAAGTTTCCTTCTAACTTTTGATACTTTTCCTCTCACTGCAGTAAGTTACTTTTTACCTCTTTCTGTCCGAAGTCACACCGTTTTGTGGTTCTCCTCGAACTTATCCCTCATAGCGCCTGCCGTGGTGTACCGTGGTAAGGCATTAGCACCCCTATGGGTAGAATGTAGGGTTCTTAGCCCCAGTTTCTGCTACACTTACAGTGGGATAACCCCAGAAGCGCTTTTGTTGCATCTACGGGTAGTGTACTCTGAAGCACCTCGTGCGTATTTGGTATTTGTTGCAAGTTTACGCCCATTAATACCTCTCGTTGGATGAGCCATGGAGCTTTTTCTATAGTTTACAGAGGTAAAGGAGGAGACTGGATGTAAAGGCTCAAAAGTCCTGCTCTTGCAAAGGCAGGGTTCAGTCGATTCAGACAGTACGATAGCCGGTTCCAGCTCAAGTATCAAACAGGGCATGCAAAATCCAAAGCTCTGTTCCTGATCAGGAGATATTCCAACCTCTCTTTGTACCCCTGTATCTCTGTGGGTACTAGGGTATAGACTCTTAGACCATCTATGCTACTATGCATATTGTGCATGCAAGTATGAAAACTTATGTCAAATCTGCCCACCAAGACCATCCATAGTGATCTGCTATCTGAGCCGGATCCAGTGCGGTACTTGCGCTGAGTCATGGTAAATCCCTCTTGTTCTCTTCGTCGGTACCGACGAAAGCCGGTTTTCGGCACCGTGTTACACTTGGCACAAAGGTTTCCTACGGTTAGTTTAGACTGTGCTTTCAATAGTCATGGATCGATTTCATGTGTATGTAGGAGCTAGTTAGCCTTACTGCCTCCTGACTGCACCGATATCCCATATGTTATGTTGTTGTGCATTCTCCTAATTAATCATGGGTAGACTACACATAGGTCGCTTCCCTGAAGCCAGGCAGCTAAAAGAAATCATTCTTGCCGATCTGCTTTGTCTGGTGAGGTTACGGGGCACTTCTGTTGGACTATATGATTAAATTATAGTGCACTTCCATTAGTTAGCATAGGTTGACACCCTGTATATGTAGAATCATGGAGCCCCATTTCGTTACTACTTCATGGATCGAAACCATATCCATTCAGTAGATACCTAGTTGGTTTTTCAGTCAAGTTGCTTCTAGTCGAGATTAAAAGCTTAATACTTCTGTCGTACTGTTACACTGGATACACTTTTTATGGCGGTTATAGAGCACTTATAAAATCTTTATGGATCGACTCTCTGTCCTAGTTTAGATTTAGACTACAGTACCCTCCCATAAGCTGGTCATGGGGTCAACTATGACTGTAGATAGGGACCTTTCTGCTACTCTGCTACTTATAAGAAGTAGATAGGAAGTCTTTACTGTAGCGGGCAAAATAAGAGAACAATTTTTATTATTTGAAAATAAAGTTCAGCCATGTTGAGTAGGTTAATGAATCTTTTGATGGGGCCTTAAGGAATGTATTTAACATATTTCTACAAAATATAAGGACAAACATGACTATATTTAATGCATTAGAGCAATCTAAGAAACAATAACAAAAACTGAACAGTGCAAAATAAGAGAACGATCGTCTCTAAAACATTCTCACATTTGCCCCGGTCATCTGGCTGGCAACATTCAATTTCGTGTACATGACTTCTAGAGTTGCCACTCTTACAATTACGCCATTCTAGAAACATGGCACCTCACATGAAAGTTACTCCTGAGCTGCGGGAAGAAATTGTTAAGCTCAGGTCCTCAGGAACGACTCTTTCAGCCATATCAAGAGAGATATACCAATCCAAGAGCGTTGTTTCTCATGTTTTGAAGCTCTATGATGAAAAGAAACAGCTAGAATCACCGGTATCTGCAGGCCGCCCTCAAAAAATCACCGTACGAGTTGATAGGATTATGAAACACTATGCCCAGAAGGAGCTTTTCGAAACTGCAGCGGGCATTTCCAGAAAGCTGAAAGTCAATAACATAGAAGTGTCTCGCTATACAGTTTCTCGTCGCCTTAATGCATGTGGGTTAAAGGCACGCAGTCCTGCCACTAAAGCACTTAGTTATTGGTAAGAAGAATAAAGCAAGACTTGAATATGTATGCGGAAAGGCACATCGTTTGGAGCTATGAAGATTAGGCAAGAGTACATTTCAGCGACGAAAGTGAATTAGATTTGGTTGGATTTGATGGCAGAGGGTATGTTAGACGTGCAACAGGTGACAGGCTGAACCCGAAATGTGTCAAAACATCTGTAAAGCATGGGGGAGGTAGCGTAACGGTGTGGAGCATGTTTTCATGTGAAGTAGTTGGACCGTTGGTGGCCATTAAAGAAACTGTCAATGCTAATGTGTATCTCAATCTTGTACAGCAATATGTTATTCCATCTCTACGATCATCAGGAAACCAGACAACAATTATTATGCAGGACAATGCCCCGTGCCCTACTACAAAAAAAGTGAACGAATATTTTGTGGAAGAAAATATCGCGAAGTCATGAAGTGGCCTGCCCACAGCCCGGACCTTAACCCACAAGCGCTCAGTGTTCCATTTAAGGAGCAGCAAATAGGGTAGGCTATACTATTTTCGTTGCAGTTATCCGTGGTATTGCTAGAATTAAGTTTTCTTTGCTTCATTGCAGAATAAATGGTTTAAACTTTACGGCTGACAAAGAAATAATTAGTTTAGTTGCTGATTTCACATTAATGAGAAGTTTGTATGAGCGATTGTACACAGATCTTTGGAAATGTCCGACAGCCGGTTTATAAACTTTTATTTCTTTGGTGTATTTTATCCCATAGTAATCAAAGTTGCTACATAATATGTCAAGATACATAGAAATATCGTGGTGATTTGGTTTTTATCCTAAACAATTATTTTCAAGAGATTTTAGAAAAACTATACGGCGGTTCCTAGAGAGGAACACTGAGCAAGAGGGGATAGCAATCATTTGCAGTCTGCAATTTGCTGATAATTCAGCAACTGTAGCAAATGACCACTAACTCGAAGTTCAATGTCTATTTGATCCTTTCAACAAGCTGCTTTCTGGATTGGCTTAACCTTTGCTGATGAACTGGGGAATCGACGAGGTAAAGGTAAAGTCAACTTTGACCACACCCTCAACTGGTAAACCCACATGCACTGGTTTGTGCTGCAGATATGGGCCCAATGGCCCCAGCGTAGTAAGTGCGGCAGCAGTCAACCACAGATCATAAGTGTGGCGCCAATTTCACGGAAGATTTAAATGACGCCCCCCACTCATCTCTGAGGATGAAAAGTTAAACTACGGCGCACTGCATGCACACAATTACAGCCAAATCAGCTCACCTAGATCAGCAAAAAGCTCGTATGCCTGGGTTGGGCTCGAACCAGCGATGCAAGGATTGTAAGCTGCGAACATAAGCATGCTGCTACCGAGGCGGCAGTTGAATCAAATTTTGGAAGACACAGCCTCAAGTAGCTACTTCATTAGAGGAAAGCCTGTGCTTTTTGGGTTCAATTTTTGGTGTCTATGTACCCAGGAAGGACTTCTCTTGAGGTTCAAGCTATATGAGGGCAAGGATAGTGGCCATGGTGATTGATTATAGTATTAGAATGCGTCTTTAGTAGTTGTGCAAAAGAATTTGTTCCTCCACAAAGCAACAAGAACGTCAACTTTTACACATCACACACATCTCCTGGAAATAACCCGTGCAGAAGAAGTCAACCTGACTAGAACGATGCGTAAAGAGAGCATACGAGAAACTATTTGAATTCAAGAAAAAAGAGCAAGGGGAAGCAGAGATACCAGCAGGTAATGACAAACAAATGACCATCACGCACTGGAAGGACAACATCGATGTCATTATTGACAGTAACAACTCATCTGTATCTGCATGATCACTGGGATGGTTTACCAGGTCGTCAAATAGGCATTACAATAAAGTGCCCGTCCCGCAGCCAAAGCTGATTCTACTCTATTACAGAGGAATGGGAGGACTGGATCTTTTCGATCAATTTCGTGGTAATAAACTGCAATTCAAAAAGGATTGTGGTGTGATCCTCTTTTCCGAATCATTTTCAACGCAACTATGGTAAACGCGTGTCTTATGCAGCCAAATAAAGCCAGAAACTGAGCTGGATTTCCTGGAACGATACACATGGTGTTACTCTCCTGAAGCCTAATGGAGGTCATAATAAATATGTTCCCAGACTTATACATGAAGACGTTCGGTACAATGGCATGATTCACTACATTATCATGAGCAATGTTCAGCTTCGCTGGGGCTTATACAAGAAAAATGAAAACCCACATTGGAGAAAATGCGATGTTGCGCTCCTCGTGCGAGGTTGGCTGCATTATAACACCAAATAAGATTTGTTGTAAATGAAAAGAAATGTGATATAGCGCCTTATGCGTAATGTCATCTTAGCCATATCTAAGAAATGTTGCGATATTTTTTCTTTTGAAAACTTATTTGTTTACCTAAACTCTGATTTGCTATCATTTATAAATATTAGTCATAAATGAATAGTCCGCGATGTCTTGTATCAACATATAGAGTAATATTATAAGTATACAGTGAGAGGATATATTTTTACTTTTTTGAAGAACTTTTATGTTTTATATCTATTGTTCTTCCAAATGGATACATTTTCATGAAACTAATTTGGTGAGAAAGGATATAGACAGCCAAAGAAGGATTCTTCATCCGCCTCTCAGTAGCTCAGTGTTCCTCCAGAGGAACATTAATTTTCCCGTAGGAATAACATTATATTTTTGTTTTGCCTACACATTTCAATTATGTTACCAATAGAGATGAAAACCTCCAAATATTTTAATTTTCCCACAATTAGAAATTGTCGTGAGCTCTCGTGGGTTAATCCTATTGAAAATTTATGGAAAATTATAGGTGACAATGTAAGAGAACGACAACCATCAACAGTAAAGGATCTGTGGACTAAAACTTAAGAGGAATGGAAAAAAATAACTCCAGAGTTTTGTAAGAAACTTGTGATGTCGTGTAATCGTCGCTGTACTAAAACCTTTATTGAAAATAAAGGCTTTAGTACACAATACTAATTGTTCTAAATCTAAAATTGACCATTGTTCCATGCTACTTGTTAGTAAAATTGTTTTTAGAGACGATCGTTTTCTTATTTTGCACTGTTCAATTTTTGTTATTGTTGGTTAGATTGCTCTAATGTATTAAATATAGTTATGTTTGTCCTGATATTTTGTAGAAACTTGTTAAATACATTCTTTAAGACCCCATCAAAAGATTCATTAACCTACTCTACATGGTTGAACTTCATTTTCAAATAATGAAAATCATTCTCTTATTTTGTCCGCTACAGTATGTGGGTCAACTCCATACATGCAGGTGGGAAGCAATTCTGCAACCCTGCTGCTGCCCGAATGAAGATGGGAAGTATTCTTGTAACTCTGACAACTCCGGGGTCACTTATTGGATTATAGTGTGCTTACATTAGAATTTATGGGTCAACTCCCAAGTATAGATTAGATTATAGTGCACTTTTTGGGTTGCTGAGTTACCTCCAAGAGGGCGGAGTTTGAACACCATCTTCTCTGACCGCATGGAGAAAATAGTGATGGCATTTGATAATGCAGGCAAGCATTGCAGGCCCTGATTCACGTCACCACCTGAGTGGGGCCGCACCAAAATCAGACCCAAGTCCTGAAGGGACCAAAAGGGGAGGGTATGAGTGAAGTGCAGTGGGCCATGCCATATCCACACAACAGGACACAGAATGCAGCCACGAACCCTTCCCCCACGCTCCCCATCAACCCATCAAGCAGGGCACAAGCCACTGCTCCCACCCGACATTGCCGGGTGCGTGGAACAGCAAAGCATGCCCCGCCAAAAGGCCGCCAGATAGAGAAAGAAAGCAAGCGCGAACGCACCCTGCCACGTGGACCCGGCACCACACTGCATCACTCCTTGCTGCATTTGGAAGAATTGCAGTAAAAGCAGCAAATTAGGTAGCATTGCGAGTCAAATTCTCAAGGAAAGTGGCCAATAAGTAGTAAGTAACGTTTGCTCTAGCCCTTGGAAGGTGAAGCTTATACATAAATTACAAGCCCATCAAGTTCCCCAGACTGGGCCCTTTTTTCTGGGCCGACTCCATATATGCAGATGAGAAGCAATTCTGCGACCCTGCAGCTTACCGGATGAAGATGGGAAGCATTTCTGCGACCTACTATATTGTAGGTGAACTCCAGCGGCTACAATGATAGTGTCCTCCCTGAGCTTCTTTTAGAACCCCATATCAGCAAATCAGGTGCGGAGTTTCCTTAGGAAGCCAGGTTAGAGGGATGCAAGGGCCTCCTTCCTTATCCCCTTCGTGCACCACAAGCGAGGGAAGAGAGGTATGAGCTCAGAGGTGTATATATGAGGTCCTGTGTTTTGCTCTATACATGTGATACCTTTCGAGATCTATCTCAGAGTGAAGAGGGTCCTTTATACCGTAGGAATGAAGTAAACACAAGTATGATAGCGTTAAACTCTTCAGAAGTTCAGGTACCTAGGCGTTGACATAGACGAGGGATTCGGAGGGACTAAGGCTAATTAAGGTGACAACGAGTTAGTGAGAGTAGTCGAGGCTGTACAGGTAACACTGGAACACCAGCACATCCGCACAGAGGCAAAATAAAGGTAGTCCTTTACTGCAACGCAAATAAGGTCTCTCCGGTTTCTTCCGTTCGTTTATCTTCGTCTCTCAAACAGTTATTGTTTAAAAGGTGTTAAATGTTCGTTAGTTCCTGTTGGAGTCAGAGTAAAGTGTCATTAACGGGGTATTTCATTCTGGATTTCAGTGTCAGCGTCAGCTTACACCTCGGAGCAGGTGACTCAGGAGGTTAAACCAGCGCCTTCAGGTCGCTAACGTTCGCTATGACAGAGCTGAGAGTTGAGGTGAGTTTTGGTCTTGGCTAAGATGGAGAGGCTTCATCTAGGTTACCAGCCGAATCTTATAAAGTAGTCAGTCTACGTTCTCGGTCGACGAGCCGAGCATGCCTAAAAACTTCTTTTTTAGGCCTCCCGGGGACGCCCTTCTTCGTGGGCAGAGATTCTACCCTGAAGTTCTTTCCATGATGGCGAAGTTTCCCACGATTTACTACGAGGGTACTTGGTCTCGTTGTGTTTTCCGTACTCTTATATGTAGGCGCACGAGCTAGATAATCTTATTGTCAACTCGTAACCGACCGAAGTAGGGTTTAACCTTGTAGAAATTCGATTCAGGAGTTTGTAACGGTTTGTAACCTTCATAGAATTATACCTGAATGTGACTGATAAGGAGCCGAGTGGAACTTATCTTAGTATAGACGCCGTTTTTCTGACCCTTTGTCATCTGGCGGTTCTTAAGCCGCCCAGCCCGCTAAGGGGTTCAGCTTGTTGCGTAGGTCTGAAGACGATCCGTTCAGCTCCTTTTCCTCTATATAGCGGGATTTCGGCCCCCCGGCCGGACAAATTAAACAACTTTACCCATTGTACTGTCAACGCTGGACAATATCCTGGACTACGTTTCTTATAGTGGTCGGTAGCCGAAGTGTCCGCTCAGACCTTCTCGGTCTGAGAGAATGTAGAGCCGGGGTTTCTCGCCCGTTAGTCCCCGCCTCGTGGCTTCTACGTTATGTATGGCGGTGTTTCCTCCGTCGCGCCATAACCACAGATACTGGTGGCACCAGGTTCCCCACTAGGAGGGAGCCCGGAACTTCAAAACGCCTCTAGGTCGGTGCTAACAGGTACTAGGCCTGTCCCTAATACCAGTCATCTACGCCGGTGCAAACCGCGGCCATCTCGGCCACTCCCCTTAGTGGTATCGTAGATTCGGGGCTTCTACTGCAAAAACCGTTTATAAGATTCAGAACGCTATAGCGCATCTGAAATTACCTGGGGTGCAGTAGACGAAGTTATGCCAAGTCCATGGTAGGCCAAGGCTACCTGAAACGGCTTCTGGAGGTTCTGAGGTATGTTTGGAACAGGGTCCCTGACCAAAAAGCGACCTCCCTATAACGTAGATATCGGGGCTAGAGTCGGTAACCGACGCCTGTTCCCCCGACACGAAGGAAGCTTGTCCGAGACCTTGGTCCTCCCCGAATGCATACGCTAGTTCAGGGAAATGACTGCCTGGGCCTTAGGACCTAGCTATATGTTACGTGACACTGTACGCTGGATGTCGCTGTACCGGATCTGACGGCCCGGACTACTCCTGAAGGTAGAGTAAAACTCAGGCAAGTGGCAGACTTGTACTGTGGGTTCGGTCGAGGCACAGGTATTATGCCGCTGGGCGTGAGGGTAATGTACGTCCCCGTAAAATTCCAGCGGTCTCTGAGCTGACCGGCATAGCTGTCGGTCGCTTATTTGACAGGTCGTACCCAGGAGCGTCTGCACTGCGTCAGCACAGTCTTTTTCGGCGGCCTCCGCCACCATATGTTTCCCCCTTTTAGCCGCCCCTAGACGTTTCTGTGTCTAGGACAATCATTCTCTGTTTTGGAAACCCCTACCTCGGGGATTCCATACGACGGCACTCAACAAAAGGATGGGGACTGTAACTCCCGGTGTCCAATCCGCCAAACCAGGAGGTCAAAATTGTGTTGTGGTGAGGCTCTCCTCGGATGTCTCAACAATAGTCAGGACCGTAGCCGCCAGAGCCTTAAGGTCCACGCCGGGTCAAATTGAAGTTGTTTTGACCTCAGCGCTTCTATACGCACTCTGCTGAGTCCAGACAATTTTCTCTGAAACTCCCTTCGACGGAGATTCGGGGCAGGTTGGTTACGGAGTGTAGCCTTACCGGAAACCTCGTCTGACCAGGGAGTTAGACGTTATAGAGCACCAAAACTCCATCTGAACGTTAGTACATGTGTTAGGGTCGTGTGAGCGAGGGCTCCAGGTCTATGTCGCCACTATGTGAACTCAAGCCGCGGTTTAACTGATCCCAACGCATTCAAACATACCGGGCTGTCACGTGGCACCTCCACGGTAGTACTCCCCTTGCACCGGAAGTCGTAGCCCGGCATTCAGTAGCTGAGGTGGTGTCCATAGATGTAGATATTCTTTTTGGTAGTGTAGCGCGGTGAGCTACCTGCGATAGCTTGTCCTGCAAGCAAGACGTAGTTGCGTTGCTAAGTACGAGAGTTTCGAACTCGAGTTGCAAATGTGCCGAGGCAGTGCAGTGCTTGCTGGATACCAAACAGGCCAAGGTTTGCTGGTACCTCTTAGAATAGTGCAATCTTGCGATTGTTGGTACGGGAACCTTATTGATCCAACTCATTATATGCAGTCTCCAAAAGGAGCTGGAAGTGATGGGGATTTATAAGGCTCTCATCTTGATGTGGTTTCAATTGTGATGGCTACTGAACAAATCACGGAGGCCCCTTCAGGATGGAGCCGCAGCCGGTTAGGGAAGCTGGTGCAGCTACGGGACGCTGCCAGTTCGGCCAAATTCGGAAGCAAACGTTTAATTTGCCCTGGGACTCCTACTCAGAGGTCCCATGCTATGATCAGTATAGTAGCAACGCGAGCTCCTGGCCTTTCTCCGGCTTACGCCGCGTTCTATGAACCTGGAGGCTCTCGTGCACTGGTCTACCTCCGGACCTCGTCAACGGAGGCACTCCCCCTGGCCGGGATTCGTAGCCAGGTTGGGCAAAGTGGCTCAGTGCCTTCAAGAAGGCAATGGTCCCAACAAGAAGGCCAGATGTTAGAGAGCGCAGGACCCGTATTCGGAGGTCCCGTAAGCTAGCCAGGATCGTAGAAGCGAGGCCTGCAGAGGACTCGCGGGGTTAAACCGCGATTCCCCTGACCTCAAGGTCCCCTGCGCATTAGACTACCTCCGGACAAGGTCAATGGAAGGACCCCCTCTTGATGGGGGTTGTAGTCGGTTCGGGAGGAAAGAGCAGGTACATCACACTGCCCGATCGGCCGAACTAGGAAACAGGAGTTTAAAGAGCACTGGGACCCTAATCAGGGGACCCACGATAGGCTCGGGATCGGCGCAGCAAGATCTCGCGGTCCCCGAAGGCCTAAGCTCCCTCGAACCTGGAAGGCTTCCGTGCACTGGGCTACCTCTGGACAAGGTCAATGGAAGGACCCCCTCTGGATGGGGGTCGTAGCCAGTTCGGGAGGAAGGGGCAGTCACAGCACACACTGCCAGCTTGACCAAACTTAGAAGCAAAGATTAAAGTGCACCGGGACCTCCACTCAGAGGTCCCATGTTAGGATTCAGGATCGTAGCAGCAGGGGCCCCAGGACCCCTGCAGGACCAAGCCGCGGCTCCCCTGAACCTAGAAAGCTTCCGTGCACTAGGCTACATCCGTATACAACGGAGGGACCCCCTCTGGGTGGGGGTCGTAGCTGGTTCGGGAGGAAGAAGCAGTCACAGCACACTGCCAGCTCGACCGAACTTGGAAGCCAGAGTTTAAAGTGCACTGGAACCCCTACTCAGAGGTCCCACGCTAGTTTCAGGATCGTAGCAGCGAGGGCTCCAGGACCCCCGCAGGACTAAGCCGCGGCTCCCCTGTACCTAGAAGGCTTCCATGCACTGGGCTACAGCCGGACAAGGTCAACGGAAGGACCCCCTCTGGATGGGGGTCGTAGCCGGTTCGGGAGGAAGGGGCAGTCACAGCACACACTGCCAGCTC
>LQNS02278001.1:7514657-7532394 GCA_001587735.2 Parhyale hawaiensis
CACTGTGTCACAATATGGGTAGGATATCATTTGAGAGTGTGCTACAGTAAAATTGCGTAGTCGATTTTAGGATGTATTGTTAACCTTCTCGCGCAGAACTACGGCGAAGATTTATGTATTGAAAAGGTGAGAAACATTTTTAGGCATGCTAATCATCATAAGTATGCGCATGAATGATAACCATTTTGCTGTCCGAAAATGCTAAATGTGTTTTTGACCAAAGGCTCCCGCTTTGGCGCTTGTATCTAGGTGGCGTGTTCAATTTGTCAATGAGACTTATGCTGTATAACCACAGTGATTGGTAGTACTCTTTCATCTAAATTAATTTGTGTTTGATAATGAATCCTTAGTGTCCAAAAAATTATATTAATACTTATATACTCTTCACGTGTAGTTTATTTATATATATAACACATGCATAAATAAACTTGTTTAACTTAAAGTTAACCCAAACACGTACACCTAAATATCCTAACACAGTAAGCTATTCTGGGCTTAGGTGCCTCAAGCCCCTTGTCATATAAAAAAAAAATTCCAATGAAAAATTGGCTCCCAGTCAAGGAAACAAACAAACCTCATAAGCGAAAATTACAAGGTGGTAACAGTTTCTAAATACAGCTCAATACCTCAAAAAAGGTTCGTTACAATGAAAACCAGCCGCTTGCAGCTGTTCTTCTTGTCATTATGTTCGGCCAGACCTAAGCCCCAGAATCCTTCTGATATGGTACAATTATATCAGGGACTGGAGATTGTTAAAGCTGGAGCCAAGTTTTACCCGAATGAGAAGTCAACCAAAGACCCACGGTTACTCATGGAACATGATTTTGTCAGCGGAAGACTGTGAGCTCACTTGTTCACCGAAAACAGTAATCTGTTCTCGACTTAGGTGCCTCAAAGCCCTAGTAAAAAAAAAATGGTATCAGCGGAGTTCAGGTCTCAAAGCAGATACCACTCTCAAGAAACAATCACAAGACACCTTACGAACACAAAGGAAGGTGGACAAGAAAAAGCCTAAACCTGAGTTTAGTCCTAGCATGAAGTACGACTTGAACGAATGGCCAAAGGAAGGTTGCTCTTACGCAGTGATAAGAAGTTGGCAGAATTACTAGCTGGGCATTGTCATGGATTAGTACAGGAAGTAGAATTATTCACTACACTGTGAACTAGGACTCGAGACTACAAATAGATGTAGCTCTGGGGGCTGAACAAAGTGAAGCAAAGTGAAGGTCTATATAGACGGGGGAAAAGGACCGTCCTTAAAGACGAAGCGAGTATGTACTCCTCATCAAAGGAGGTACAAGCACAGGATCTGCCAGGGCAAACGACCTGGCGGGAGAGCTAAGCAAGACCTAGTCATTTTATATAAAGAAGCTTCATACTGGTGCTACAGGTCCACTAAGTCGGGTGGCGGCACCCTTTCCTGGCCAAGGTGGTTTGGCAACACGGGTCCCAGTTCCACTAGCTTGCCGAAAAAATTCGGCGGTAATAGAGATAAGAAATGAAATACGAAACATCGTTGAGAGAAGTAAGAAGCCTGGGAAGCTCATCTGCGGTATATATTCGGTAAAGGTAATACCAAGGTAAAATGAAACTTTAGTAATCCTCTCAGAAGGTACATCATCAGCCCCAGGACTTTTTCTAGGGCGCTGAGTGATAGAGATCCAGGGAAGAAGCGCGGCTCTTCCTGACAAAATAGATAACGAGACCTCAAACTTGAACAGATGAGCTTCTAAATAAAAGGCTCTAGGAAGTCTAATTATGTGCACCCTCCAGCTCAGGGCGCCTCAGAACCCCGCCCTGCTCCGTATCCTCCGCTGTGGGTACGGTATGTCAGTGCTACCGACAGAGGTACTCTGCCGGGAGCGAACCACTGCAAATAGTCAGAATGTTCAAATGTACATTTTTGCAGTGGTAAGTGTAAGTACCTCTGGAGGATTACTCTCGTCCCATATCCCTTCGTTCTAGCCTGATGTTTGTCTCGTCGTGACGAATGACTCCTGGTGCCCTGATCCCGACCTATACAGCCAAGGCTGAGGGGGTGCAGGGGTGGAGGGGCCAAGGGCCCACACCCACACCGAGAAAAAAAAATGTATCTGAAATTTCCCAAATTTCACTTCTACGCAGGAAATGGGCTAATAATCAGATTTTTACACAAAACATCAAAATTTGACTACTACTACAAGCACAGATAGACACTTAGTCAAATTTTGACTCATCATGTACACTTAAACATTGCGGAGCACTTACCTGTCTATAAATAGTGTGACGACTCAACACGTCCTCCTGATCTGGAGTCCCCTCGAATCGCGGGTCAAGGTGCTACCGACAGAGGTACTCTGCCTTACGCTTACCACTGCAAAAGTGTACATTGGAACATTCTGACTCTTTTGAAGCTTGTCCGAACTTTTTTGTCCAGACTAAATTCCTATTATTACAATTCATTTTCTTGCAACTTTTGTTTTATTTATCCTCAACTGATAAAATTTTAATATAATTTAGCTATGACATGTTGCTCAACTTGTGTAAAATTACACTTCAGTGCCTTCAATAATATTGAAGTATTTAAAGATATTCTGATGAGGTTTTATGTGTCCGAACCCTTATGGCCGCAGTTTACGAGTGAAGTCGTTTGAAACTTAGTTTCTAAACGGTGATGTGCCTATGCTCTTGAATTTACTTACTTGTGGGAAGAGTTGAATCTTAGAAAATGTTCTGTAGTCCCTGTTTGGGACTTAGAAGCTTACGTGTGGTCCCTTTTGGGACTTAGTTGTAGACAGTAGCAACTGTGTCTTCAACACGTAGACTCATTTACTTGTGTAAAATTTTCAACTCTTACATACTTTTCTATAGTTTTTGTTTAGGACTCATAAAGTTTATTGGGGTCTCTTGCGACACTTTAGTGTCCAGCAGTGACGTGTCTTCGCTACTTAAGCCCATAGTACACAACACTGCTGCGTGATAAATGTCACTGCTTCCCGTCAAAACCCGCAGTGGGTAATGTTCACTTATTCAGCGCGATCTCACAGGGCACAGCTGCCGACACGTTTCACTGTCACTCAGTCTTACTCCAGACATGTGGTAGTAGCATTCAACGGAGAATGCATTTGCAGACGTGCTTGCAGTGCAACGGCTGACACGCCACTGGCCCACTGCGACACTGCCGCTCAACGCTGCCCTCAGTGAAGGAGATGAGAAGGAGCACGTTCGTTCTCGGTAAAAAGTGACAGTTTCATGTGTCATTGACGAAAAGAGAGCAAAGCACGGCAGAAAGAGAGCAAATCGGGAAGCAGTGACATTGATCACCGCACGCAGCAGTGTTATGTAAAAGGGACCTTAAACTTAGTTATTCGTGTGAAAACTGCGGAACTTCCATAATTTGGGTAGTCCATGTTCTGGACTTGAAATTTTACGAGCGGTGGTCTACTTTGAGACTTAGTGTTACCGCCCTGGATCTGCACTGGTCTTAACTGCTCTACTTCTATTTTGCAATTTCTACGCGCTGCAACTTGATTGCGTTTCGTAAAATGTTTTTTCTTCACTGTCTGACCCACTATATTGGAAATCAGGAAATCAAGCATTCGCCATTACGTAATATTTCCTTAATTTCCATCTCCTTACTAACGCAAGCATCTCTGTCTGCAAAATATATGCATCGACCGTCAATAATTATACGGCTATTCTTGAAATCGATAACAGAATCTCTAAGAATATCTTTTCCCAAGATCAGATCGTAGGAAAATTCCCCGTCCTTAATGATCAAAGCATTTTTGTCAGTTCCCTTTTGTTGGCTAGCACTACCACTAGTTCTACCTGTCCTAGAACTGAACTTTTTGCGTTTACACCTTTGACAGTAACATTGCTCGGTTTTATGTCTTTGACGTAGCTGTGTACGTTGTTATAGTCAAGTAGGCAGACTTCACTTCCGGAATCGCGTAGTGAATTTAGCAGTTGCTTATCAGTACGCAGTACTATCATGGGTTTATTGTGTCTTTCGTATTGACACAAATTTCTCACCTTCCTTCGTCACTTGCACTCTCTTATTGTTTCTGTAGCGTGAAATAACATTAGTGCTGAGACAACTCTCCCTAACACTAATAACGTCTGGCACTTCGGTTTCGTTCAACTCACTATATCTATTTGCGACGTTAAACAACGGATCAATTTTCGTCTCGTACTCTCTGGTTGAGGCTTTCCTTAATCTTACTAGCGGTGCTTGTTTTACATGGGCACCTGTTACACTTCCTATGGGCTCATTCTCTCCTCCCTCCGTGTCCATATATACAGTACCTAGGGTAAAAATTAGCATGCTCTGCCGTTTCTGTGTCTGCAAAATGGGCTGTGACTCTACCTCTACCCCTCTGTCACAGCGTGCACAGCCTCCCATACCCCTATTTTTATGGGTTTCCTGAGTCTATGCATCACAGAAACCATACCAGTGTGTTAACCTTCCACAATTGCCATAACCTTGGAAACAACCTTGTTTTTTCTCATTTCGCATCACGTTTTCTGTAACCATTCTCTTCACTGTGAACGGGCTTGTGACAGAAACCACAATTTGGGCTTGGTTTCCTATTATGGCCTTGCTGGTTTGTTACTCTACCCCTCTGAGACGAGTTTTCCTTCGGAGCCTGACTCGCTGTATAGCCCTCGTGAGTTCCTTTTTCTTAGTCTCCAATGTATCCACTATAGTAGTTGTTCCTAGCGTGTACATTGCGGATGTTAGAGCTTCTATATGTTCTAATAGGACGTCTTTTGCCGTAGTTCGTACGTCCATGACGGAAAGAAGAGTAATACGATTCCTTGATGTCGCTCTGGTCATCGACAGATTTCGTCGCGTTTCCTTCCGCATAAAAAGTTTCAACCGGTCTTTGAGTCTGGGTCTTAGCAAGCACTGGCTTATTCTCAGGGTAGTTACGCACCCGTCGTAGCGAGTCTTTAGTAGTTCCTTGGTCGTGCTCACAGGTTTGTTGAACACGCGTTTAGCAAATTTGTCACTGAAAAGTGGGGCAAGCACGACAATAGCTAAACTAGTAGTGATTAAGTTCACTGAAAAATCGGCAAGTTCATCAAAGGTCGGGCTAGCTGCGCAGTACGATGATGCGTCAAAGGCAAGTTCGGGACTAATCATATGTTCAGTCAGCTGATTGATGCGATTGAATGCATCTATCAACTGGGCCGAAAGACTTTCGTTCCTAACCAACAATAATTTGGATAGGTCAGTCGCAAGGCTATGCAGAGATTTTTCTCATTTACTTTTATACACGTCGTCCAAGAGTTTGATCGCTTCTTCAAATGTAAATTTCAACTTATCATTGACCACCTTTGTCACAACAGCAGTGAAATCTCCTTGGGTTTTGTCCGTAGACTGAATCAGTAATTGAATCTTTCCTCGTCACTGTTCACAGTTTGCAATAGTCCCATGTACGCATGTAAGTTCTTGACATGGGCTCGGAAACTTTTGGTTTCAATGAATATGGGGTCTGAAGGTCGTTTGAAGCCTTCAAACACAGGCAAATCAGAACTGGCCAGTATTGTCGATTGCCTTGGTAGAGCTGCTGCAATTTCATGTGCCAAAATCGCGCCATTTGTCATACTCGAGGGAGTTAGTCATTGTCGTGGTAGAAGTAACATTTACAGTCGAGCAGTATTGGTAACAGTACTTGTTGGCACGCCACCCGGTAACGGAGGTGGTGCAGTAGCTTTCTATTACATAAGGCGTGGTTGGTGCTGTAATTCCGGTACTTGGTCCAGCAGTAGGATTCTGGTCTGCCATTATGATTCTATGGTGGGACACTTGAGTGTGCCTAGATCTAGAAATTCGACCGCTTCTGGTAATGTATTTGGTACTTCTTATTACCTCTTCGTCACTGGATGAGTTACTCATGGATCTACACAAGTGTTTATCTGTCTTTCCAACTCTATAGTTTATAGAAAATAGCACTTTTCACATCAATTATTCCTAACTTTTCAGATGTGAATCCTGGCTATTTTTGCAATTACATTAGCAGCAAGTGTTGCGTGAAATTTATAATGAAGTTTCGTTTCCAGTACAAAAATAAATACGCTTCTAAAATTCGCACCGAGTGGTCACAATCGGTATCAATTAGCTAATAATAGAGGCTTAGTACTTAACATCCTAATTTACATTCGTCCACCCGTGGAAATCAGCAATTAACACATTACAATCAGTTCTGCTTACCAGAACTACAGCTATAGGCTGGCATCTTTGAAATAACTGACAGCAAGATGGCGGTAGGGTAGAGTGTGACTAACTGTATAGCAATTTATGCAAGTCCACAGACTGTCACGATGTTTTTAGTTAACAATATTCTACTGTATTCAACGTGGTTGAATAGTCAAGTAGCTTTTGAGTAGCTCTTACAAAACGTATGATTCTATGTTGCGCTGTGGCACTAAATGGCTACACAGAGAGTAAGCTAGAGGATTGCATGTAAGTGCGTTAATGGTGGCGAGACTACTGTCTCACTGTCATCTCATTTGCCTCAAGGTGTGACTGGTTACATGGAATAGCACTTCCTGTCCACGCGTCGTCCTCTAGCTCCATTACCTTCCAGTGCAGAACTGCACTATACTATTAGTACTGGCTACAATAATTACAATAAGTAAGCGTACAGAACTGGGGCTACTTAACTCAGTTCTTTTGACGTGATGTACGAGGTGATTTCTCCGCACTTAAGTTGAAAATACAGAATCCTCTTCCAGGACGTCATCAGGATTACTTGTCGATGTGGCAACGTTGCGACGCTGGATGTGGTTCTTTCCTGGTAGCCGGTTGAGTGATTGCTTCACAATTTCTTCGTATTATGCTTTCGACAATTGCTTGGCGATTCTGCTGACTGTGTATCTTTGCCGCACCATTGAAATGTTATACAGCAAGTTATACATTAGTTGGTAGTCACCATAGTGCTTACCAACTCACTGAATTTACGGCACAATTGCTGTCTTGTACATCATATGTTGCAAATTCCCAATTGCAATAGACGTCTACATCTACCGTAGATGCATCATAAAAATAACTTCATAGAATCGATCAATTCTGCAGTTCAATCACTAGGAGCGGAGGGTCAATTGACTCTAACCTCTCCCCCTTCACAAAACGAGTATCCAGGCACAAATTACTGCCGAAAGTCAAAGTCACTGGCTACCAACATGAGCCATCCCCAGGACGTGCGGGTACTAGCGCGAGCACGGCTGTGTGAGGTACTCAGCCTTCAGTACCTAACTCTCTATAGCTGGGTTGTTATTCTCTTCGACAGGGTAAGAACACTCGCAGAGGTACTGGAAGCTTCATTATTGAGAACTGCAGTGGTACAGAGTAAGTTGCAGGTAACATGCAACGTTCGTACGCAAGACCTATAAGAGCGAGTCTTGCGGGGTAATGAGCGATGTCTCGCTGGTGCGTCTCCTATTTATAGGTTTACACCAGGGAGTGGAACTATGAAGTATCGCAGGTAATCTCGCGCTGGTACATTGTTAGATGAGGTGTAAGGTCGGCAGACTACGTAACTGTAGAATGCGTAAGGCAGTGGACATCACTTCACTTTACACAATGAGGTAAGTTAGAACCGCTGCCTCAGGTTAAACTAAACAAGCACTTCAACTAAATTAGTAAACTACATTTAACTGAATAGTCTGAAATTTGCACTGAGCAATATATTTTATAAATATGCTGTATTTATTTAGATGGTTTATTTCTGTAAAATATAGAGAAAATATTACTTTCATATTTGTTGGAAATACAAGATTTTGCACTGAAATAAAACGTTTTTTCTTTTATTAAAGCATATTAAAAGATTTTTTAAAACTTGTATGAGGTAATAAGGAAATTTTTAAGGTAACTCAGGCTAATTTGGTTGATTTTAAAGCTAATTTTCAGTTTTGCCGTTTCAAAATAGCAGTGACAATTCATTAGTGGATTACCGTTACCACTTGACCGATGTGCTGGTAGTTTTTTTTTAAACTTACCGCATTACCGATACCGGAACTTTGTAAAGCCGTTACCGCTTTACCGATACTGCTTCAACAAAAGAAAATATTGCTACCCACCTGTGCAAATATATATATATACTGTATATGTATATAATACATATATATATATCTATACTTGATTCTTCAACGGAAACATGATCCCCCTCTCTCACTTTGCTTGCAGGGGCTCTCTTTCTCTAATATTCCTAACAGTTTGTGTAAATTTCATGAAGCCCCATTCATAATTTTTCAAGTTACAAAAAAAAGGCAGACAAACAAACGCTTGAACGGATCTTGTGTGAAAGCTTATCATCTGTCCCTCCTAACTTGCCCAACTATCCCTGTAAATTTCGTAAAAATTCGTGCACAACTTTTTGAGTTATCTTGGTGACAGACAGATGAACAAACACATAAACTCAACAAAAAAAACATTAGCTCCTTGGCGGAGATATGTAATTATCCTCTAGAAAAACTTTATACAGGCTAAGGAGATACTGATACTGAGCCCAAAAATAAATACCTATGTATATACACCAACTAAAGCTTTGGAAAACATTTTGTTGACATCCGCAATGGAATCTGTTTGCACCGTTTGGGGCTGAAATTATTAATTTAGTTTACAAAATGTAAAAAAAATATTAGGTAAAACTCCGCTTGGACCATCCAGCTACTCCACTGTCAATGACAAACTCGTGGATTATACCAAAACCAATGTTTACTGATATTTACTATAGTTATCGTTCATTACTTCATGCAGCTGAAAACAATAGATTCGGAATAAATTTGTTGAAATTTCATGTAGCTGAACAAGTGGTTCTAAGGATTTGGAGTTGGAGTTGATCTCTAAATTCCAGTTCCGATTTTTGGAGCAAGTGGGCTGCCGACTTTGACTCCCCTCATATCCTCTGACTCGGCGACCCTGCCTGTGAATTCTAGTAAAGTTTTAATCTACGCATTGGTGTTCGGACTAGACTAGGTTATGCTACATGACTCCTTGCTGCTTTCGAACGAATTTTAGCAGCACCTCGGTGCTAGCAGTCAATGCAGGACTGGCCTCAGGGGTATATTCTGGCTGTCCCTATTCTTGCCACCATATATTTGGGCCTCACGAACCCAAGGGTCCCAAGTGCCTTCTCTGCAGGAGATGTTGCATCTGGCCGCAGTTTCTGCTGACAAGGTTAGTTTTATAATGTTCGGTAGGTTCTGTAATTTTCCTTTCTGTTCCGCGAGGTTTGCTGTCGATCGAGATGGCTGACCTAGTTCGTGAGACTTCTCTAGTCTTTCTCTTATGGAAGGCCATAAAAAAGGGGCCTTCCACTTGAGTATCTTTTCCTATGGTTTGCGCCTTTTTCCTGCCAGCAGTAGCACACTGAGTCAAATTGAGTTCTTCCGGCAGTAATGCCAAGATAACATATTCTTACTGATGATGTAATAGTAAAAAACTAGCGGGACACCGTGTAAATCCCACGGTTAATTAATGCTTTCACCTACTTTTGTTTCACATAAGGTAATAGCTACTTCTGTAATTTACCCTACCCCGTCTAATCCGAAGTTCGCCTGACGAACCCCGTCTACCTAGCACACCTCGTCTAGCGGACTCTAGCCCCTCTCATTTGCGAACCTTACCTGCAACGGTACTTCTTGCATTCCTCTCTTTATGTTTATACATGCCTTGCTTTCTAAGCTCTGTATTCCACAGCATACAGATACTTTAATCAATAATCTTACCTGTTTCAATATTCTGGTTAGCATGGCAAATTTTTTTTTTCACGACTACGGGAGCTGTTGATATTGATCAGTAGTCCACCATTTTTCTGCTCTCTTTGATGCGATAGTTTTAGGTTACAACAAAGTCGGCCAATGTCTGCACTCATATCGTCCAAGCTCTCTGTTCTCAAGATATCATTGTATTTCCCTAGATATTGCACCTTCGCTTGAAAGAATACTGTAGAGCCAATGTGTCCAACACTACCCGTTCATTTCTCCTACAGCATATCCTATCGACGTATCTAGTTGGCTCTATTTACGAACGTCGAGCGCCAGAAGTAAAGTGAACATAAAATGTGAAAGAAATCAAAAGTGGTAGATCAGATACGAGTGAAATGATCTTCATATCTTTGCGTTGAAAGTGACTAAATATTTTTCAAGAAGCACCAAAGAAGACAGCTATGTTTGAACTTCGTTCCAGCAATAATGAGAGCTTCTATTGAAGTTCCTTGAGCTTCTTGCAAGTTGAAGCTGCCGCTAGCTAACAATGAAAAGCGTAACGTGCAGAGACACGGACGGATGGACGGACATACGGACGCATGGCGCCTCAAACAGAATTATAATATAGATGAAATTCAGAAGAACCAAGCTAATTGTAAAAAAACATGTTTACTATCTATATCACAAACGTTTCGGATCATAACATATCCATCATCAGTGCTGTAAAATAGAGAAAGAAACTTATATGAAGATGCTGAAATAAAGTCAGGGACGAAAGCCTTCACAAAAACACTCTGAGTCGCAAAAAGAAAGAACAAAACAAAACAACAACCTAACTAAGAACCTATCGAAAAGCCATGTAGAGGAAGGAACAAAAGCAGTAATGCAAGCCTAACTAAGCACTTTCAATGGGACTGCTGATTGACAGTTGTTAAGCTCGGGCTTCTCCGTGTGAATTAAAATGGATTCAAGTAATCTCAGGTCTTGGACGTCATTTGTACTGCCGATTATTGAGAAGTTATTGTACTTTAGTGGATGATATTCATTAAAACAATGATTTCTAATAGCTGAATTAGATGGTGCAGTAAGTTGTTGCCCGGTACGGTGCGATATTCCCCGATGTTGAGCTACTCTAACGTAAAGCTGCACAGATGTGCTGCCTACATAGGACAGCTGGCAGCTGTCACACACATATTTGTACACAACACCGGAACGAATGAACGCATCCGCCGGACCGCAACGCTTAAACAATGAACCAACTGTCGTCATATTGCGGTAGTAAAATATTGGTGAAATTTGCGGAAAATACTGAATTAAAAGAGACCTCATCTCATGTTCGAGGCTTTTGTTTTGCCAACATAAAAATATGGCAAATTCAGGTAACATTTGTCTTTTTCAACAGTTGGTATCAGCATATTACAGCAGTACTTGCGATCTAAAAACTTCCTCAACAAAACATTAACTAATTTTGATGGGTAGTAATTACCTAAAAATACTTCTTAAGATATTCTACTTCTTGATGGAACAAGTGAAGCGAACTAGAAATACTATAAGCTCTGTTTAGCAGGGTGGAAATAATTGTGCATTTGTAATTGTTGGGGATATTACTGAAAAAGTTAGTGCCAAGGCCTGAAAATGTTGGCTTGCCGTACACCGAGATGAAAAAATTATTTCCATTGCGGGTAACAAGTACTTCTATGAACGAGAGGCTGCTTTTTTGTTCCGTTTCAATCGTAAATTTTATTTTGTGATGTCTATCATTAAAGTAGTTAAGGAACATTCGTGCTTGTTCACTTTCAAATAAAAGAAACGTGTCATCCAGATATCGACAATAAAACAGGATTATATTCTGCCGGGCAATTTGTGAGGTGAGTCTGCTCAAAATTATTTAAAAATATATTTGCGACTATAGGTGACAGTGCTGAACCCATTGCTAAGCCATCGATTTGTTGAATCGCCTGAGTTGCGGCTACGGTGGTAAAACTGAAATATAACAATGCACGACTGGCTACACTTGCAGTGTTCGACTTGCTTTACGAGTTCTGCTGTGGACTTCATTGATAATAACATGGACTAGAAATGTGAACTCAGTTTTGGTCTTAGTCTTGTCCATAGATATTTGACTTGATTCTGCCCCTCAGGAGGCATAGGGTAGGCCATAGGATTAGGTTAGTTTAGGTTCTCCCATACTATGTTATGGGGAGTAGCGACCCCAGGGGACCCTGTAGGTTACGTTAGCCGTTAGCCAAGACTTCGGGACGTCTGTCTTTCATGCCCAATTTTCTTCCTTCCGATTGTATACACCTTCTGGTAGTACTTTCGTCTGTTCTTCCTCTTCTTTCCCGACTTGCTGTTCCCGTGCGCGTTGATCCTGTGTGGGAACACCTTCGTGCCTGGGTTCCATGTGTCTATCGACATACTATGTGTCCCTTTCTTTTCCTCACATAGAAGAGCTTAATACTTATGGTATCTAGCGAGGCTTGAAATATGTTATACTACTACTCGGAATTCAGATCTGGACTTAGCCTGCACCTTAGGTGTCGAACTAATATTATGGATCGACCACTACTTACTCTATGAAAATAATTGCATACTTGCCGTATTTGCTAACATCTTCACTTCAGAGACACTTAAACGTAGCCGCAAGACCATACTTACGTTAGGATAGCAATATATACAGTGCGTTCCCTTTGATTATGCAAATACTTTTTTTTTTACTTTATTTTTCAAGAGAAGTGTCTAACTTTGAAAAATCAATATTAACTAAATGTATGGTTGTCTTGCAAATATAAACAGCACTTGTAAAATAAATATTTAGCCATTTGCTAAGTTTATCATACAATTTGCTTCTTTATGAGTTTTTTATGGTTACCTCAGATTATGCAACAAGTTGATAAAAATGTCGTGAAGAGGAAATAAATACAAATGAACAGGAATATTTTTATTAGGCGTCCAAATCCAAGAAATTATAACCTAAACAATTCAATAAGCACTGAAATTAATGTTCAGTAGAGGTAAACACAAGTTAATTTTTAGCATGGTAACCTCCATTTTTCATGATTTTATAGGGCGATTATCAACAGGCTTCTCACGTTTGATATTTCAGATGGTAGAATAGAATCTGCAGCTGTTTTTACTGCATTTCACAGGCTTACTTTACTCGAAAACTGCCGACCACCTTCATAGACCTTCTTTTTGATCATTGCCAGAGATTCTCAATGGGATTCTAATCAGGGCTATTTGCTGGCCAGGTCATAATCCTTTTTGATTTAAATCCTTCATCCTCCTTTAAATTCTCCATTTAAATCCGCAAGCCAGTTAGTAGTGTACCATGCTTGGTGTGAAAAAGCGTTATCGTGCTGAAATACCAATTTGGATCTGCGTGCGATAGTCTGCTCATCAAGCCATGGAGTCAAGTTGGCTTCAAGAAACTGGCAGTACCTTTCTGCATTCAGTTTAACTCCTTCTGCCACTTCAAATGGACCAATAAGGGTGTCACCTACTATCCCGGCCCAAAACATTACACCTGCACTACCTTGTTGACACTGTTGAGGTCGGTCATGGAAGAACCATCCATCTGGACCATCAAGAGTGGCTCTGCATTCGTCAGGAGCTATATATGACATTAGAGAAATCAATTTTCAGGTTCTCTTGAGCCCATTCGGCCCTATTTCTTTATGAGTTTTTGTTAGAAGTGGTCGTTCGATTGCCTTTTTTACTTTCCCTAGCTTCTGCAGACCCTCACATATTATCTTTCTGCTTAGTATTGGGGCTCCAGCGTCTTCAAATATCGCATTACATGTAAAAAGTTGTTTTCTTGCCATAGAAACCTTCAAATGTTTCATATCCCGAGCAGTCAATTTCCTCATAGAAGCTCTATCCGGAATTTTCCAGTTGACCTTACCTTCAATTGCATAAGCCTTAATTGTTTAGTGATCACACTGTAATTCCTTGGAAACTTTGAGTGTTGTTTTACCAGAAGCCAGTAACGAGGTCACTTTGATCTTTTCTTCATTGGTTAGCCCACTTTTCTTGTCCATGTTGACTAGAGTGATGTTGCATGATCTGGCGTAGCAGCAGAACCCCGTGCAATAAGCAAATGTTGCCAAACCTTCTGAAATGGTTCCGTTTTATTTTTCTTCAATTGTTTTTTATAGTTACAACATACCTGTGCACTAAATTACTTTTAACATTTTAAATATTTAACACTTATCTTGAAAAATAACTTTGAAAATGCATTTGCATAATCAAAGGTAACATACGGTACTGTAGTACCTTGCTTTCAAGCCGAGACAGGTGTCCTAGCAATCAACAACGTTAAGCTCTCATGCCAAGTTATAAATTGCTATTTCCTATTAAATAGGCTCCATCCTATCAAGGGATAGTAGCTGTGTTGTTAGGTAATTTCCAAAAAAGTGCAGCTTGAGCACCACCGTCTCTGTTCGCCTGCAGGAAATAAGTTGAGGCATTTTGATCTGACAGTCAAGTGTTACTGGCTCTGGTCGCACAGACGTCAAGCTCACAATGCGCTATGTGCGTTTGCAACTACAGTACTTTGTGTACGGTCATGGGTGTGCGTGCAGGCGGCGTTGAAGTTCGTTTGCTGTGCTGTTCACTCTATCGCAGGCCAGGTTATGTAAGGTAGTGCTTATTATAGTGCTTCTGGTGGTTGTGACGGGGCAAGAAAGTTTACTTGAACGCACACTGATGAACGTATACAGAATCACAAGTTTGACGCCAGTGCACCCCGGTCCGCGTTAATGTACCACCTAAGTGGGGCCACACCTTAGTCAGACCTTAAGTCCTGAAGGGACAAATAGGGAGGTTTTAAGTGAAGTACAGTGGATTACGCTGTATGACTCATTGCTGCATTTGAAGGAATTTTAGTAGCACCTCAATGTTAGTGGTCAGTGCAGCAAGCTGGGTACCATTGCAGGTCAAATTCTTTAGGAAAGTGACCATTAAGCTGCGTCGGGTAATGTTGGCTCTAGCCCTTGGGAAGTGAGGCCATCAAGTTCCCAGGGCAGAAACTGGGTGCCGTTGTCTCCATGGAGCTCGTCCGCCTTCCATCTGCATTTCCTTACATTAAAGTTCCCAGAAACACAACCTTCAAGGGGCTTATAACACCATCAAAGATGCGGCCGTGGTCGGCAAGAAGGATCCAAGTCTAGTCCCTTATTGACAGGGATTGGAGCTAGAATTGGCCTGCAATTGATATAAAGAAAGGAGTTTTGCTGTAGACTCTTTCCAGCTCAGAGCACCACAAACCATTCCCTGCTGTTACTGTGAGTAATTAGGTGCTACTGACAGAGGTTACTACTCTACTAGATATTAGTCTCTGAAACTATTTGGAATAGTCCAGTAGATACTTCTTCAGTGGTGAGCTGTAGGTGAGACCTCCGAGCATGAAAAAAACATACTGAGAGAAAAAGTATAAAGTGAACTGATGAGTGCATTCTGATCTTTGTTGTTTTTTCAGTATGGCAATAAGAGAGCTACACATTATATATTCACTAGCTACTTATTTATCTTCAGTTATTTTGCCAACAGCTCATATGGAGACAGCGCTTTCCTCTTACTGCAAACTGCCATAATTGGTGCACTCGTGCTTCACTATGGTGGGGCTCCTCAGCGTGCACTGCTTTTCCTAGCAGTTGTGACCACCACAGTTGCTGTCCTGTGCTCCGGCAGCATACCTTTGCAGTTGTTGCTCATGCTGCAGGCATCCAATATACCCATTGTTTTCATCGCTAAGGTTTGTTCTCTATTCTCATTGTTCTCACTATCTTAGCTAATAGTATGTAATATACGAAACTAAGGCCAGAAACTCAAGCACAGAGATTGAAAAATCTCAGACAGCAGTTTTTCCCGCACATCCTAGTGAACGTATGGAATAGATAACGCTCCGAAGTTGTCGGTGGAGAGTCAGTCAATGCGCTTAAAAATCATCTTGACAAACTGTGGAAGTGCTACTTATAGCACTGACGAGTTCGCTATAGTTTGAATCCCCCTCCATAGTTTGGTACCACTTGAAATGTCAGGTTGATAATAGTCTGGCCTCAAAAGACAATTTTCTATATCCTTTTCTATGATTTGTAGAAAACTTTCTTTGGGGCAATGTTCAAATTGATGTATATTGCATATGTACATAAACGTTCTTGTTAGCCATATTTGATGAAATATATGCACACATTCTTATTCAGCCTTCGTTTTCTTGAGAAGCCTTATTGTGCAGTCAGTCTTCAATTTTTATGGTTGATTTACACCGTCACCCTGTTCATTACTTTAGCCTTTAGGGACCATAATTTACTAAAGTTCTTGGAACAATATTCCCTCTCTTGCATAGCCGGTATAAGTGATGCCGTCGTACGTGATAACGTAGGGAAAAATCACGGAATGATATTCTCAGAAAATATCTTGAATTTAGCATTCTACAGATATATATATATATACTATACTGTAAATTATATTTCATTTGATAACAGTATCCTCTCTCACAGCTCATCCTAAACTGCCAAGCTCATAGGTATCGATTCTTAGAAAACTTATTCTGAATATAGAGGAATGACTTAGCTAAATTTACGCTATCAAATGGATTGAAGGTAATATAGTGTGATGCTCTGGAACTTAATAACTATGCTCTAATTGGGTGATGGTTTAAAGCGGTGCAGT
This sequence comes from Parhyale hawaiensis, assembly GCA_001587735.2. Taxonomy (NCBI): domain Eukaryota; kingdom Metazoa; phylum Arthropoda; class Malacostraca; order Amphipoda; family Hyalidae; genus Parhyale; species Parhyale hawaiensis. Next base: position 7,531,026 of record LQNS02278001.1, read on the forward strand.
ATGAAGTGAGGATTCCCTGTATCCTCCACATTTACGAACCCCTCCTCCAAGACTACCAAACTCTTAACAGTCAAAGCTTCTAAGCTACCTTTTGCAGTGGTTCGCTCCCGGCAGAGTACCTCTGTCGGTAGCGCCTTGACCCGCGATTCGAGGGGACTCAAGATAAGGAGGATGGTTGAGTCGTCACACTATTTAATGACAGGTAAGTACTCTGCAATGTTTAAGTGTACATAACTATGTAAAAGTAAGTCAAAATTTTTCAAAGTCCATGTTAGCTGCAGTAAAATTTTGATGTATCATGCTAAAATCTGATTATTAACCCATTTCCCGTTTAGGAATGGAAATTGGGAAATTTCAATTTTTTTTTTCTTGGGCCCTTGGCCCCTCCACCCCTTCACCTCTGCACCCCCTTGGCTCTTGCTATGTATACCAGGTCCAGGGCGCCAGGAGTCATTCAAACACGACTCGCGGTAGGGTCAACAGCTCCAGCTCTCCTCTCCTCTTATGTCCTAGGAACTTTGAGAATGTTCAAGATAGCAGTTTCAGAACTTGTACTTTTTACTGAGAATCCCCTTTTGGACTCTAACTCTAAATGAAGCAATGCCTTTTAGACTTAGAAAATTTTCTGGGTTCCTTTTTTGGGACTGAGGAAAGTTTTGGTCATTCCCTTGGGCACTTAGTCTCAGTTACTCTTAAAGGCTTTTTGAACTTGGAATATTTTCTGGGTCCCCCCTTTGGGACTTAGAAAAATTCTCACTTGCTCCTTTGACAGTTTGCCTCATTTGACAGCCACAAATACCCAAGAAGGCGTTTAGACACTATATTTTTTTGGTCCCCCTAAGGGACTTTGAAAATTTTTGGAAAAGCACACACTGACATAACCTCGGATACCAAATTGATTTTTGAACTTTTATGATTTCTCTGGTCATTTTCATAACGCAATTCCTATTTATACCTCGACGCGGGGTTATCTCTCCTAAGCCTTGGACCTCATTCAAACTAAGTGCGCTTCAGTGCAGAAGGAAAGCGATATGCGCTTAGGGACGTGGAGAGTCTACTCTGGTTGATATCTTGAAAAGGAATTGCAGTTAGAAATTGCAAAAAGAGTGAGTGATTACTGTGATCTTGAGTGATAGGGACTTAGTGCCTGATTAATTCTCAGTGGCTCGCTCCGACAGAACACCTTCTGTCGGTAGCACCAGACCCGCGACAGCGCCCAACTCTGGGGCGTCTAAATGGTAGTTTAGAACTGTTCTCAGGCGTTACCCTCCTTATAGACAGCTTTTGGTGTTCTATCTTTTTTTTTATTTATTTATTTATTTATTTATTTATTTATTTTTTCGGGCTCCGCCCCTTAGGCTCCGCCCCC
>LQNS02278001.1:7564313-7577756 GCA_001587735.2 Parhyale hawaiensis
CTGTTGGTATATCGGTGCTACCGACAGAGGTACTCTGCCGGGAGCGAACCACTGCAAATAGTTGGAATGTTCCAATGTACACTTTTGCAGTGGTGAGCGTAAGGCAGAGTACCTCTGGAGGTTTACTCTTTTCCCAAAGCCCTTTGTTCTAGGCGGACCTTTTCGCTCGTCCTGTCGAATGACTCCTAGCGCCCTGGACCTGGTATATATAGTAGAAGCTAAGGGGGTGCAGGGGTGGAGGAGCCAAGGGGGTGCAGGGGTGGAGGAGCCAAGGGGGTGCAAGGGTGGAGGGGATAAGGGCCCACAAAAAAAGATCAGAAATTTCCCAATTTGCACTCCTAGATAGGAAATGGGCTAATAATCAGATTTTTACACGAAACATCATAATTTGACTACTACTACGAAGCACAGATATACACTTAGTCAAATTTTTACTTATCATCTACACTTGAACATTGCAGAGTACTTACCTGTCATTAAATAGTGTGACGACTCAACCGTCCTCCTGGTCTGGAGTCCCCTCGAATCGCGGGTCAAGGTGCTACCGACAGAGGTACTCTGCCTTACCCTCACCACTGCAAATGTGTACATTGGAACATTCCAACTATTTGCAGCGGTGAATGTAGGCAGAGCACCTCTGTCAGACACCACCATGACTCGAGGCATCGGCACGATGGCCGGCAGTCTCCCATCTAGGAGGGTGTTCCGAGTCTCCACACTCAACGTTAACAAAGGTACTCTTCAGAGTAATTTTATATCTTTTGACACTTAGTCAAAAACCTGAAGGCCTGCTCTTGATTAGGTATAAGCTCAGGACTTGACCACATCAAAGTCTTGAGCCCCTATAGGATAAGTAATGGGACTGGGTAAAATTTCAAAGTCCCGCACCGTAAGGTAGTAAGAGCCGGACTTAGTCAATTTTCAAAGTTCTATTCCTGAAGGGTAGAAGACGGAACTTTGGATTTTTTTATTATTTTGAGATGACGTCATAGGCCGGCGGGCCTGTCCTCTATATAAGCCCTGGTCTCCATAGGCTCTTCACTATAATTGCGAGCAAATTTCGCCTTAGATCGAAATCACAAAACGAAGGGCTTTTTTGGGCTCTTACGAACGCCAGAGGTACTCTGCCTACATTCACTTCCAAATTATCATTGTAACATTCCGGATATCTGCAGTGGCTCACTCCGGCAGAGTACCTCTGTCGGACAGCACGGACCTACCAACGGCGAAGCACGAAGGGGTTTTGTGGTTCCCTGGACTGGGAGAACAGGTGCTCCAAATTAGGCAGTATATATCAACCGAAGACAAACCCAGAACTCAGGGGAATACCATCCAGTTCGAAAAGAAAGGGAGATCTCCTCCTTGGAGATTCGGCTTATCCCTTGAGAACTCCAAAGTTCCTCCTCTGGTCGCAGAAGTAGAAGTATCTGAGACCCGCAATGGTCCCCTTACCACTAAATAACTTGCCTTGCTGGCAAATCACTGGCCTTACCCCTCTCAAAATCTTCAGGAAACGGTAATTGACCTAGCCAACCTTATTAGGCCTGCAAACTGCATGGTAGTTCCCTAAAGCGAAGCAGTCCTTAATAGAGGGAGCAGAAAGAAATCTGCCTCGCCTGAGATTTACTTTCCCTGCCAGTCTCGGTAGAACACAGCCGTACCACGGCTGCTTGGAAATCTGTACTGATCTAGACAAGTAAGGAAGAAGTTATATTTAGATTCAAAGAGCCCACGTAACAGCAACCAATTGCTCCATGTTAGTACCAAGAGGTACGCATTAACTGTTGACGCTGCTACTATCGGTAACTGTAATTAAAAGCTCGACGGGCCGAGAAGTTGAAAGAGGCGCACCTTCTGCGTAGCAGTAGAAGACTGCAGCCTAGATGACTGGTCGGCCTCCACTCTCAACCTGGCTGCAAGCAGGTTAGAGGCCCCAACACGCCTCTAAGTGTGTCCGTACATCCAAAAAAGGGCTGGCGTGACCGCACCTTGTGGTTGACCTATGCTGATCGTAGGGCCGAGGCTAAGCGTGAGTATGAGGAGGCACAGCGTCGTCTGAGGCAGCGTTCCAGGGAGACTCTGCTGAGTATTGACCATCCACATCGTTGGTGGAGTGAGCTAAAAGGTTCATTGTTCGGTGCTGAACCTTCGTTGCCACCCCTTATTGGTCCAGGTGGTGGCATCAGTACTGATCCCTTGGCAAGGGCGGAGCTTTTGTCTGCTCACTTCGATGGGAAGCAGAGCAGAGATGTTATCGCATTTCCTCATGGATGCCACCCTGAACCTCGCTTGACCTCTTTGGCGTTCAGATCTGGTGCAATCAAGGTCCTGCTTGAGATCCTTGATTCGTATGGAGGCGTGGATCCGGTGGGCATGTATCCCTTGTTTTATAAGCAGCTGGCTGATGTTCTTGCCCCTAAACTTGCAGTAATCTTCCGGCGCCTAATACGGCTAGTAAATTTTCCTCGTTGGTGAACTGGAAATATTACTCCTATTCCCAAGGGTCCGGTGTCGCCCTATGTGGCCAACTGCTGACCCATCACACTGACGCCCATTTTGTCGAAGGTGTTCGAGAAGTTGATTGCTGATAAGCTCGGTCGTTACGCTGAGGTTACGGGGTTGCTGCCTGCTGGTCAGTTTGCGTACAGAATTAGTTTGGGCTGATGTGACGCTCTCTTGTCGGTGTCACACCATTTACAGTCTGCACTGGATTGTGGGTCGGAAGCACGCCTTGTCCAGTTGGACTTTAGCGCGGCGTTTGACAGGGTTAACCACAGGGGTCTATTATGCAGGCTGGAGTCTTTTGGTGTGGGTGGTAGGGTTTTATCAATCATTCGTGATTTTGTTTTTGAGCGGACGCAGAGTGTGTCTGTTCACGGCGTTTTGAGCGCCTCAGTTGGGGTGGTGCCTGGGGTCCCTCAGGGTAGTGTGCTTGGTCCGCTGTTGTTCGTTCTCTATACTAGTGACATGTTCTTTTTGCGTGAAAACACGTTGATCAACTATGCCGACGATTCCACTTTGATGGCAGTGATACCTGCTCCTCGCCTTCGTGATGCTGTAGCTCAGTCTCCGAATAGGGATTTGTCACGCATTAGTGCATGGTGCTCGGCCTGGAGTATGAAGCCGAATGCTAGTTAGACCAAGTCGATTATCAGTCGGTCTCGAACACTTTTACCGCTGCATATCCAACTGGAAATTGATCACACTTTACTTCAGGAGTATAGCTCCTTGGAGATTCTTGGTGTTGTCTTTGATGAGAAACTTACTTTTGAGCCGCATATTAGGAGGTTGGTGTCACGCGCTTCCACTAAGATTGGACTCCTGCGTAAGGTGAATTCCGTGTTTGGTGATAGTCAGGTTGCCCGTAGATGTTTTTATGCGTTTTTGCTGCCTGTGTTGGAGTATTGCTCACCGGTCTGGGCTTCAGCTGCTGACACTCACTTGCGTCTATTAGACAGACTTGTTAATTCAGCCAGCAGGCTGTACGCTGAATGATTTACTGAACGTGTCCCACAGGAGAAAAGGCGCAGAGCTATGTATGTTTTATGAAGTGTACAATAATGAAAGGCATTGGTTGTATTCTTCTCTCCCTGCCCTCAAGGTTTTTGGGAGAGAGACTCGTGCTGCGCGCGGAGCGCACTCTTTCACTGTGGAGGCTGTCAGATGTAGAACTAATCAGTTCTGTCGGTGCTTCGTGCTCTGGTCGGATAGGATTTGGAATTTGCTGCCGTCATCGGCTTTTGTTCGTATTGGCCTGCCGGCGTTTAAGTCAGGTGTTAATGGTTTTTTGCTGAATTTCCTTTAGAAGCGGCTTCCCTGTGTTGCAAGATGCTTCATTTGGGTTGTGTTACCTGTCCGTGGGAGCTCAAGCGTGAAGTTTTAATAACAATGTCATCCAACGTCGAAAAGACCAAGAATCTTCTAGGCTTCGGCTCGCTTCCAGCCCTCTGGTCTCTCAGGGCCCGGCTACTTCTGTTGCCTTACTTCTAGGTTAAGACTATAAACTCAATAAGGAACATTCCCAATTAAGGAGACTGTAGGTATCTAGGTATTGCCTGTGTAGAACCTCTGAAGCAGCTGAACGTAATCTTCGTAGAATAGTTTCCCTATACTCTTGATTCACTTCTGAAGACTCTTCTCGTTAGTGAGCTGTAGCGTCTGGATGCTAACCTTGAGACTAGCAGGACGGAGGCCCGTTCAGACTCTCGGGATGGCCCCAAGAGACGAACTTCCTCCTTAGGGTCACGGAGGAGATCCCGGAAGAACATAGGAAATCTTGCTCTCATGAAGAGAAAAGATCAAGACTCTAACGTATTGCCGCTCCTGTATCTCTAAAGGCTGTTTCAGACTGAGACTGCTTTGACTCGGAGCCGCAAGGGTTCCTATAGCGTGGGTCCTCTCACAAGATAGACTCCCGAATCTTGTCACTCGAGAGCTTCCACCCTGGGAGTAACTCCACGAATCGTGAATTTGCCTTGGTGAAGCGTTCCTGCCGCTCAGTGCTTAGGATGCTGTCATGGGCGCTCCTCTAACGACCGACCGCCCTACTTAACCTGCCCCATGAAAAACAAGGCGAATGTGACGTGGCAGGTAGGCCGGCAGCGGCTCACTCTCTTGCTGGAAGTGATCATGTGAGGTACATGTCGGAGCTGCTGCCGAGACAGAGACGTAAGAACAGTGCTGCTAGGTACCTCACTGTGTTTGTGTGTACTAGCTACTGTGTGTAAATAGTGCGAGCCTACTGTTGCTGACCTGGAGGTGTTGGTGAGTGGTTCGACCTGGGAGTTGGGAAGTTTGTGGCTTGAGGCCTTAGGTTTTGTGTATTTAGCCCAACTCCAGGGAGACCCTCCAGGCCAGCTGCAGAGGTTGTCAGTAAGCTTTCAGCTCCGCAATTGTACATAGTTTGCTGTAGTTTTCTGCATTGTAAATATGTTCTCTCCCTTGTAATATATTCCCATCACTTGTAAATATTTAATTCCACTTCATTATTGGCCTGATTATTGGCAAACCTCCGGATAGCTGGGCAGTGCAATTATTGTCAGGGCCGTGGTGGCTTTACGTGACCGTGCAGTGAAGTAGCAAGAAGCCATCATTTACCTTACATTAAGTTGTTGTTGTTGTGGGGAAATCACTGGTTTTAGACTGTCGCCCGGCTCACTTTTGAGCTGCTACCTCCGGGGTGTTGCCGCTGACCAGTCAATACCACGGGCAATAGTAGGATTAGAGTAGGAAAACTTCATCCGAGCGCAACTTAGCGGGCAGAAGTAATACTAAGTGACAGTTTGTGCCAAGAGCAAGATTGGAGCCTTTTTTGGCCTGATCTTTGAAAGTAATAAGCGGCCAATTGTAATTACAAATATCTTGCTGCCTGAACGCACTTCTTTGCGTTGCACTCACAAGGGTGACTCTTCCCTACCACGTATCATTGACAAGTCAGTTCTATATAGATCTTTATGCGGGCACAACCCGGCAGGAGCGGACAGTAACAATAGTCCTATTGTTGGCCCTGCTTGGTTTGAAGGAATCGCGATGGGTAGTCTTCTCTGCTGATAGCGACCTAGTGGGCGTATAGCCATATCGTTTCGGTTGCCGCTGGGTCAGCTGTTGTCTAGCCAGATACTGCCCTCCTTCGCAATTGTGCTCGTATTCGCGATTGTGCTCGCATATGTGACTTTCTTTTGTTCTCTTTTGTCACAGTCTGTATCAAGAGCCTGCCTATAGGCTTTATCCAGCCGCAATAGTTCTCTTTTACTCTCTCTCTGAGGCAACTTAACCGACATTGACTAGGCTTGTGGGGACGGCGGTTAGGCCTGTCCCTTCTGTCCCTTCTGAGCTGTCATTGTTGGTTAAGTTTGCCAACTTCCTAATTGCAGGGCAGGAAAACACAGTTGCCGCAGTAATAGTTAACTTGGTTCTCCGATTATAATAGATTACAGGGTAGAACAGAATACAATATACTTCACGGTTCAAGACTGACACAGAACAGTGTATTACAGAAGATTACAGGGTTGAGCAACGACATAATACAATTTACATGACAGGACGGACAATACGCGTATTATCGAATATTACGTCACGGTGTACAGTGCATTAATATCGAGAGCTGTAGGGCTGAACGCTGGATCGTGGATAGGTGGTACGACTGCGGTTACCCTGACATTGATAGGCCGATTGCCCACTTTGCTTCCTTCCACTTTCATACTCCTACTGATCTTACTGTTGTCTGTTCTTCCTCTTCTTTCCCGACTTGCTGTTCTTATGCGCGTTGATCCTGTGTGGGAACACCTTCGTGCATGGGTTCCCCGTTTTTCTGTCGACAAACTCTATGTCCCTTCCTTTTCCTCTCTTAGAAGAGCTTGGTACTTATTTAGGGAGGCCTAAATCTTCTTATAATACCTAATGCTGATAGGCTGATTCTTAGTCCCCTGACAGCAAGACCCGCTTCGTAATCCCTCCTTTAGCCTAACCTGCTGCAGCAGCAAGATCCCACAGGGCTCCCGGAAGGTAGAACAGAAATTAAACACTGAGGGCTCCTCCATAAACAAGTTAATTCCTCTCAAAGTGCCACTGTAATTATTGGGGGAGATCCTTCGCGTTGGTGTTTACCGCATATTGTTTCTGTGAACAGGTCGGCAATCAACCGGGCTAGGCCACAGAAGTGACCAAGGACCCATCGAGTCAAAGGTGAAAAAGTGCAAGGCAGTTAAGTACAGGTTAGGAGTTGAGGTTGAAGAGAGGGTCAGTACAGAATAAAGTTAAGTGAAACCAGAATCGGTTGGGAGCAAAGGGTGCCTTGTGTTGCCGGAGCGTGAGTTGGGGAGTTGCAGCAGTGGCAGCTCTATTAGTTGTTGCAGTTGCATAGTGCGTTCTACCCCCCCTGACCTCCAAAAAGCGCACCACCTGACCAACGACCCCATAGCAGTGCAATGATTGAAAATGGGTGTTGATGATGAACGCGTCCTTCTGAGCATCGTACTTGCTTTAGCTCACGGAGCATCGTACCTGCTTTAGCTCACATGCACAGTTTTTTTACACTTGCTGGTGCGTCCAAAGAAACTAACAAAACATCGCTTGTGGATGCATGACTGGTTGTCTAGGCTTCGAAACGTAGGCCATTACGTAACGGTTGCTCTTCCACTGAACTAGCGGAAAAACATAAATTTTTGAAAAAATATACACCTAAATTTTCCCTATCTACGTTTCTATAGATGCTACAGCAAGTTTGTTCTCCATTGAAAGAGAACTGATGGTACTTTGGTGCAATACGATGCAAGTATTTCTGACTCAAGATTGAGATTAGAAGAGTTTCCATCGAGTAATTCATGAGAAGGGAAGAGGCAACACATTTTGAACAAGGAATGTCTGGTGAAAGAATGTATCTGGTTTCGTTACTGCTATAGCAAGAACGGGAGAAAAATGAAACCCATACGTAAATAAATTAGTTATGGGCATTTATGAGTGATTTCTATATCCCATTTGAGTGATGTACTGAAACATTTGTATTAATAGGGAACTCAACTATAGAAAATACAAATAAAATAATCGGTCGACTAGTTTTCTGCAGTGCCTCAATAATAAGGGTAAAGAAACCAGAGCAACGTCGAGTTGGTCTGTCTCCGAAAATCTTACCTACTCATCTTTAGTGCTCTTTCTTTGTATTCCTTGCTTTTGATGTTTAAAAGGCACGGATACTGCCTGTAACCGTCGAGTCCTCTCTTTTTCTAAGCAAACATAGTAATACTTCCTCGACAACAGCCAGTTAACAACTGAGACTCAGACTCACGAGTTATTTTTTTAACATACCGATAAACCGTTGGACTCGCTAGACGTCTCTTGAGTGTCACAGATGTGGGCGTGGTTTGGTGCCTGAGGGCAGAGCTTACCTCTGTGACTCGTGACTCTGAGTCACATGACTCTCAGTCTTGAATGGCCTTAAAGGTAAAAGGTTGTCCACTAGACCGCTGCTCCATCTGGGAAAACCGCATGCACTTATTTGTTCTGCAGATTATTATTTATGGAGTTGATATTTTGAAAAGTTTCAATCGATGATGTAATGGAGTCTGTTGGTTCCTAAAGGAGTCTGAATTGAGGTCTTCCGTTATTCAAATTACACCACTGCACATACTTAGAAAAATCAGGTATATCACAACAGTTAACCAGCTCCTCTAATAGCATGAGGTACAGAAGACATAAGTAGGCGTGGCACTAAGTCAAAGCCAAACTGAAGAAACCACTCTGGAGAACAAGTAACTAGGCCAGGGATGCTTGAGGCCTGAATAGGATTCACTAGCGTAGTAGAAACCACTAAGGGGTCACTTAAAACCAAGAAGAAACTCAGGAATCACTATGCCAAGTCTCAACTGAGACTAAGCCAACAATGGCCTTTTACCCCGCCTTAAGTTTAAGTACTTCGAAAATAAATTACTAAGTCTATAACTGGACCCAGAAGAAGTTCAAAGGAACTTAACAAAGTACTAAACTGTCAAGACCCAGAACTCAATAGAGCAGACCTCTGCCAAGTTTCAAAGGCAGGAGAGGAGCTAGAGCTGTTGTTACCATCACTGCGAGTCAATTATAATGGAGAGCCTAAGGAGACTAGGGCTTATATAGAGGGCAGGCCCGCCGGCCTCTGACGTCATCTAAAAAAAATCCAAGGTTCGGTCTAAAGAACTTTGAAAGTTGATCAAGTCCTGCTCATACCACCTTATAGTGCGGGACTTTGAAATTTTGGTGGAAATTTTACCAAGTCCCATTAGGCCTACTTATCTTGTTGGGGCTCAAGACTTTGATGATGTGGTCAAGTCCTGAGCTTATACGTATACAAGAGCAGGACTTCAGGTTTTTGACTAAGTGTCAAAAGAAAAAAAAACTACTCTCTACTGTACCTTTGTTAACGTTGAGTGTGGTGACTCGGAACACCCTCCTGGATGCGAGATGTCCAGCCATCGTGCCGATAGCTCGAGTCATGGTGCTGTCCGACAGAGGTACTCTGTCGCAGTGAGCCACTGCAAAAATCGCCACAGGGAAACAGCCTCTTCAAACAAGGGCCCTGCAAAGCATTACACTCCTAGAAATTAATGGATTAATTGATATTCGTCAATACAATTTATGTTGCTACTAGTACAGTGGAATCGAAAGTCATCTTAAACGAAATGTAACAAGCTAAAGATAGTGTTAAAATATGAAAATCCTGTATGTGTATGCCTGAGGAAACCCTATAAAATGTTACCACAGAAATTAGTTCCAACACACTACAGTATCGTAAAATTTCAACTTATAAAGGCTGACTTCCTTGAATGCTGCACGGCAATATTAATTCGTAAAAAATACCAGTACGAATCAGTAATGAAAACTAATCTACAAGTAACTGCCTTTAAACTATAAACCTAAATGTTACACTATCATCTCCCAGTACTCATCATACATACCTGGACTCGTCTAGTCGAGCGACTGGACACAGGTATCATCCGTGTTTCAACGAGGTAGCGTGCTTGGCCCACTTCTGTTCTCAATTTACATCAGTGGTCTCGATCTAAACATCCGTAGTAAAATCAGTAAATTTGCGGATGATGCTAAACTATGTCATCCTGCCACAAAGAGCCGAGCTCCAAATAGACCTGAACATCTCATGGAATGGAGCGCAACGTGGCAGATGAACTTTAATGTCGACAAGTGCTCAGAAATGCATGTAGGACTGGTGAACCCTTCCACCCCATTGAAAAGGAATGGGGCCGAATTGGCTACTGTCACCGAACAATGTGGCTTGGGAATCACTATTACAAACAAACTACAACACAGTCAGCAAGTTCGACAAGAGTGGGAAAATGGCAAGCAGAGTGCTGGGATTTATCGCCAGAAACTTCGAATACAAGTCCAAGGACATCATCGTTCCCTTGTAGAAGGCATTAGTGAGGCCACACTTAGAATTTACTGTTCTAGTCTGGTCGCCACATCTCTGTAAAGATATCGATAACATGAAAAGAGTTGAACGCAGAGCAACAATATTGATACCTCAGCTGAGAAACATCGTATGAACGTCGCCTAAAAGAACTGGGTCTGATCTCTCGAGCAAAGACGACTCAGGGTGTAACTAATAAAAACATCCAAGTACTGGAATGGCGTCAACAACGTACCTACAACAGGACTCGTTGATAGAGGCCTTAATGATCGCTTGCAAAACAACGGTCAAAAATTCGAGCATAAAGCTCAAAGAACAACCTTAAGTCGGCAGTTCTTTCCCTATTTCCTTGTCAACATTTGAAATAGACTTCCTTCCGACGTTGTTGGTGCGGAGTCGGTCAACTCGTTTAATAATTGTCTTGACATAGCTACATTGGGAGAGACATCCTCCACAGCCAAAAACTACTCCTCCTCCTCGAGTCGCAAGCACTTAACGTCCAAAGCTTCCCAGGCCATCTTAAGCCAATTTCTCACTTCTGCTCCTTCTATATCTTTAAGCTCCGCATCTCAGCGGCTATCGATCATGCTTGCGTGCATTCATGACCATTACTTGGGCTGAGATTCTTCTCCACCATTTTTGTTCTGTTTTTCTTTCGTCTCCCAGTTTTTCTCCTCTCGTTTCCCCGGTCCTCTACATCCTACTAACATAATGGCAATAGCTCATAGAGGGCTGGGGCGTAGTTCCGGTATCTCTTTGGGAATGGGCCTCTTGGTTCGTCTACTGCCTCCGATCTACTCTAAACCATTTTCGTTATTGGGTAACCTGGACGCTTATGACCCATTATATGGAGGAATGAGAACAAATGAGCGTGGGAAAGTTGTCTCCGATCTCTTAAATTACAATAATGGTCACTGTTATATAGGTCTGCCATAACCCGATAATAAAAATCAAGTAAGCAGTCTGATGAGTACATCGACAACTCTCCTTTAATTTAGCCATCTTGAAGCCGGGAAAAATCCTAAAACAGTTAATAATTACCGACCAATTTCTCTCACTACGAGCCTAGGTAAGCTACTACAAAAAATACTCGACTTCAGACTGATACGGTTTTTAGAACATATCGGGCTTTGTAGAAGTGCTGACCTATTTTAATAATTTGCCATCCGAAACAAGATTTGTAATGTATTAGTTTATTATGATCTAAACAACTTTGCTATTCAATTGGAACTCCATAGGCAGCAATGACACACCCTAATCGTGGTCGGAAGTCCTTACATTAAAGACGTAGTCCTTCCTCATCTTGGCCCAAGTGCGGTTCACAGAGGCTTTCAGCTCTTCAATGTTGTTGGGGCGATCTTTGCATGCCTTACTCTCAATATGCGGCCACACACTGTAGTCCAGAGGATTGAGATTTGGCGGCTGTGAGGGCCAGAAATCTTTGGGCCAGAGAAGTCCTGTATTAGCTCATGTAGTTTTGAACGATTTTGACGTGTGCGCTTGTGCACCATCTTGGTGAAACACGTAATCTCCATCTTTGACGAGTTCTCTGATCCAAGGAAGAACTTTGGTGGCCATGGTATCCCTGTATTCAGCCCCTGTCAATCTGTAACCGTTCTTGAACCACACTGGAGGCATCTTCTCTCCATTGGAGGCCACAACGCCAAGCATCATCACAGAGGCCGCATGCTTTGTTTTGGAAAAATAACGAACATCAGAGAAGTCTTGGTCAAAGCTCACAACTCGATCGTTCCTGGAGACTTTCTTCGCTTGAAGACAGGATCCACGGTGAAGGTCTTCTCATCTGAGAAGATGATAACTCGATTTCCATGACTTTTCCAGTCGTTAAGAAGGCGGGAACATCGCTCTTGGCGCTTTTTAACCATGTAAGCAGCGGTCTTTTCAGACACTTTAAGCTCTTCCACTACCACTCCTTACAGCTCTTGGCACGGTTGACGCAGAAATCTTCTTCACAAATTCAGTCATTTTGAGTTTCGGATCATTTTCAAAGGCTCTTCGAACATTCTTCCGTTGAAAAACTTGTGGTCTGCCTGAACGTGGTCGATCTTTGAGACTCGTTATTCTTTAGGCGGTTATCCACCCGTTTCACCGTTTATAAACTGACATTTTGCAACCTAACAATGTTCGCCTTCTGGTGACCCGCGCGAAGGAGAGGTTCTTTATCCGTTTTGTTTCCATTACCAACAATGTATAAAAATGAGCACTGTTACCAGTTATTATATTATCTGAAATAGTTTAGGAATGAGTCATTGTCAATAAATTTCATCGAGTCTTTGAAATGAGCTTCACACTTTGAAAATACAAAACAGGTCAAGACTTTTGCAAAGCCTGGTAACTAGTGTATCACCCACGCCCAATTGGGGTTTCGAAAAAAAATAAAAATAAGCAGCACGTATAACGCGACGCCTTTGGAAATAATATCCGGAAGGCCATGCATTTAAAACAACGTAAACTAGACATATGATACTGCATAGTGATATGGAGTATCTATTGAACTTTCTTCACACCTTTGGTTTACAGGCCACCTAATATTGTTTGAAAGAAATTTTTTGAGAGACATACTGTCCGTGTGAGAGTTGGTAACACCATTTCTTAACCTATGGATTTGGTTGAGGGCATTCCACAGGGCAGTGTGCTGTCATGCACTTACTTTCTTATTGTATAAATCACATAGTAGATAACCTCCCGTAACTATTCATTATTCTCTGTATGTAGACGACTTAGCCACTTAGCATTCTAGAGCTCACATCCCTACTATTATGAAGCAATTAAACTTGCACTTTCCCATTGTAGCTCTAAAACGAGTTTTGTTTTGACCTAGATTAACAACAAAGCGCTTTCATGTACATCTAAAGAATGCCGAAATGTCAAAAAAAGGGGCCTCACCCTAACGTTCAACACTGGATCGATATTCTGTGCATTAATTCCTAGACATGGGTGCATCCTATTGAGAAAATGAAGCGGACTTGTATCCGATCTCTTGATATTTTCACACACCTATCTCATAAGAGACGGGAGCAGATCGCTCCTCGTTCTCGGCATTATACGTAATGTTAGTCAAACCAAAATTAGACTACGGCTGAGAAGCATACTTCACAGCAAAATCCACATCTATATATTAATACGCTAGTACCTACGTCCGTACCTTTTGTGTCACGCTCTTCATCATTAATAGATAGAAGGAAATTCGAGATTTATTCAGTTCGGGCAGCTGGCGTATCTGTGATACGGCTGGTGACTTATCTCTCGGCCACAGGCCAGGTCTTTTTAATTGTTTTTACGCGCAGCGAGACACAACCTAAGCAGTACACTTTTTTCCAAGGCCTCATTTCCAGTGAAGGGCGCGTGTAACTTTTTTAGGAAGGAGGGAGTGTGTCCTCCCCACGCTCCTCCCCTGGTTACTCCACTGCAGGGAATTATGGATATTATTATCAACCAAGAGGATGGACTTGATATATCACATATCGAGTCCCTGTGTTGAAGAATAAGTGTGGTGTTATCATGCTACAATATGAACGTTTCAC
>LQNS02278001.1:7579796-7594441 GCA_001587735.2 Parhyale hawaiensis
TTTTCTCTTCTCGTTTCTTCATTCCTCTACATTCTACTAACATAATGGCAATAGCTCATAGAGGACCGGGGTGTAAGTCCCGGTGTCTTTTTGGGAATGGGCCTTTTGGTTCGTCTACTACCGCCTATCTAATCTAATCTAGTTAGAATTATTGCAACCAGTGCAACACCGAGCAATAAGACTAGCTACCGGTATGCACAAAGCAATTCCACTTCCGAGCGTACATGCCGAAACTGGACTCATGCCTCTTGCATAATGCTAATGCACAGTTAGAATCTCCTGTACAATTGTCACACTAAAATCCCACCTGTACAGCTGTCACCCCCAAAAAATACCACCTGTACAATTGTCCCCCCAGGCAAATCCTACCTGTACAATATTCACCCCAGTGTATCCACTTGTAGAATTGTCTTCTCAATATCTTAGATTAGGTAGGAGTAGGTAAGGACCGTAAGGTTAGGTCTAGTTAGGTCAGGTTAGGTTGTTATGTTACAGTGGGATAGGTTAAGTAAGGCTAAGTTAGCTAAGGCTAGGGTAGAATAGCTTGGGGTAGATTAGGTAAGGCTAGATTATGTTGGGCTAGGTTGGGTTAGGTCAATTAGTAGTGAGTTCAGACCCTCTGTACAACTGTGACCCCAGGTTTACCCACCTGTACAGTGGTCACCCCAATATTTTTCACCTGTAGAATTATGCATCAGCTACTAAAATATCTGTGCTCATCCTTTACATTGAAAATCTAGTGCACAATTGTATGACGAACTTCGAGGAGTCCCAGTTTACGTGATTTCCTCTCCCATATTCTAAGAATAAGAGGGCAACTTAATATTAAGCCCGAAACCGTCCTACTGAAAATGTATATAAACCACGACCTCCTTGGAACATGGAAATGATATAAATTTGCAATGCACTTACAATCATAAAGAAACGCGACATGAATTCACACAATCTGAGAAACGGAAAACCTATACGCCCTACCTGGATCACGCTAGAACCCACCAGTTTCTACGAGTAGCTTATAATTGGAAGATGGCAAGCCCTAAACGGAGTGTAGTCCAGTCAATATGCGGTTTGACCCTGAACAAATTCTAAGAAAACTTTTTATGATTTTTTTTAACTGCTAATGTATGGGGGGAATAAAATACTAAAAGTTTACTAAACAATTGATCACCACAATGATCCTAACTATAACGTCATAAAACGATGACAGCCATTGCACTAAAAATAACTAGTACTGTATTGCCATATTGCAAAGCTGTAGCTGTAAGTTGAAGAGAAGTTTGCATTTTTCATACTATATATTTTGATTTGACATATTTTACCAAATTTTATTCTGACTTATTGGTCAGGTGAGGTCATGACATCATCAATGGTGTTATCACATGTACTGTTCCAGCTATTATAGAATACACAAGGTATTTAATGGTACTGTATAATGGACAGTGTATATTTCATTACTGAATATATATCGTGTCAGTTCAATAGTCACCATTTTTAT
This sequence comes from Parhyale hawaiensis, assembly GCA_001587735.2. Lineage (NCBI taxonomy): Eukaryota > Metazoa > Arthropoda > Malacostraca > Amphipoda > Hyalidae > Parhyale > Parhyale hawaiensis. The sequence continues at coordinate 7,581,292 of LQNS02278001.1, forward strand.
CATCACACTGCTTTCTCACCCATATTGTCACAATGCCCTTCTTTATATAATCCGCACACCCGTGAGCAGTTATCTCCTTGTCTTCTGTAAGTCCACCGAAGTGTACTACAACCACCCGATCAGTTGCAGTGAATTATTTTCAGAAGTGTTTTTGGGGCAGGTGAAGTTTCCATCATCACTGGAACTAGACTGTTCTTCAGTAATTCTCATCCCCATTCAGTAGTGTCCATGGCCTTATTCCAAAGCATCACTTGTAGATAAATAACTACGAAGTACATGATACTTCGTTGCAGAGGATGTCGGCGGCAGTCGTTCAGGTGTAACGAAGCTTTTGGCTGAACCATCTTTTCGGCAAAGACTGGAATATTTAATTCCAGACAGATTATTGCTAGGTTTACCTCCGAATAACGCCACCATTGCCTGGCACCCAGCGTCTTCAATCTCGGCTATGCTTTTGTTAGGTGTGGAAAACGCCTTAACACAGATTTTGAGTTTCCCTTAATGACCTTCTGTATAGCAGTTTTTTTAGATTCCAAAGACCCCGGACGTGGTATCGCATCACGTGAATGCATGCAGGAACAGAAGACTGCTGCAGACATCATATCCAAGCAACTTCTTCATAACTTGAATATCGTAAACTGTTGCAGGACTCCCTTCATCTGAGTAGAAATAAAGCTTGTTGCCATCGCTGTTTGACGCGCAATGAAGCAAGAACACCAATAGATCTGAATCTTCGCCAATGAAGCGAGTACTTTTGTTGGATGACATTGACACTGCAGCCTTGATACTCTCCACATCTGCAACCCCCTCTGATTGTATTACGTGGCAGCCCCTGTCCTTCATGCGTTGTGATATGAGATTGATAAGACTGTTTGTTCTCTACATTCGAAAGGAAATCCTCATTTTTCTTGACAAATTACGTTCCTTCAGCAATAATAACTTTGTTTCACGTTCGATTTTGACGGCATCTCTAATGGGTAATGTTCATTATGCTGTGTCTTCCAATGTAGCCATCAAATACTACCGTGGCCTGGCCAAAGCGCTTTACTGTGAATGATTCATATCCGTCAGCGATTGAACAATATGTATTTCCTTGTGACCACTTTGACGATGGAGAAGAGAATCCCCGTCAAAAACGTTACGTTATACTTATAGTACATCCTTGAGAATTGCGTCATCTGAACTCTGTTCTTTTATAGCAGACTTCAATTGTGCTTTGTTTTGTTTGCGTAGCAGGTGTTTTCCCTCAAAGAGGGATGGTGGATATGATGAAAGTTCATAGGCCATTACCTCATCAAGGGAAATCTCAGCAGTTGAGACACCACAAGGAACCTTAGGAACAAACGAGCAGGGTCTATAATTTTGTCCCTAGCAATATCAACTGCCACACTAAATGCCAGGGATTTTGGGTTTCACTGACCGCTTGTACGAAACAGAAAACTGTTATTGATCCTTTATTGTTACCACGATTTCTCTGCCAAGGGTAAACAGGTTATGGATGTTAACATCCTTATCTACATTGACGCCAGTAATTATATTGCGCAGCGATACTTCACCAGAGCAAGGTGAGAAGGTCTTGAGTTTTTCTTAAATTTTCTCCAGGTCTTCACGATCTCTTCTCGCCCTCGACGTTCTTGCCTCCTTGTGTTGTTCACTGGTGACAAAAGTCTTGTAAGTGAATTCCTGCATTGCATCACTGTAGGAAGAGGACACTGGTACAGACAGAGTCCACAAGGCCATCTGATGTTCAGACATTCCTTCCACTTCCCTTGCTGAGCCCTCCTGTAGCTTTTTGGGAGCGCATCAGAGCTTGCTCAGTGACTAGGTTGCAACCCACGCCTGCCCAGTACTGATCAGTGCGCCTTACAACATGCAAGCCATTCATAAATCTATTAAACGCTGATGGCGTATCATGCTCCAGAGTGGTCATTGACTGGAGGTAAACGTAGGCGGACATTATATAGTTATCATGTCCAGCAGCTGCAAAAATTAGCAAACATTCAGCTACAGCATGTAGCTGCATCAGCCAGGATCCAGTACGATCGACCTCAATAAGCTCCCTTGCAGTTCCTACCCTCTGTTGATAATTCAGCCACAGTTTACTGGCGCGAGAGTGAGCGGATAATAGATTTCTTTTGGTGGAAAACCATATAATTAACCAAAGGTTAACAAGTAAATATACCTACCAAATATTGATTTGCTCTCTGGCTCACACACACAAAAAAAAAAACGGAACTGTCTTGTCCTGAGTGTGTGGTGCAAAATGTTGCCACCTAATGAAAAGGTTTATCCTCGAACCTTCTACCTCATTTATTCACAAAAATATGACAGAACCTGAAAGGCGAGTCGTCTTATATATAGAAATATGATACACTGGAAGACGAGTCGCCTTTAACATTTCATATAGCTTTGGCGGCCGTATTCTTTAACGTCAGATTTCGATCCTTTGTGGTGATCAATTTTTGGTAAACTTTTAGCCTGTTGTTTCACACATATAATAGCAGTAAAAGAAAAAACAATAAAATGCTTTCTTGGAATTTTTTGTTTTTCAGGGTAAGAGGTATTATTTCCGTATTTTGACGGGACTAGTGGCTTACTCATATGTGAATGCTGCAACTCCATATGGTAGAACTATCCAGGACGCAGTTTCACTTTAAGTAGCAAAACTACATGTATATGCCATACGTGACGCTTTTAGCTAGGCAGAAGCTCTCTCTCGCCTGAACATAACGATAGTAACCCACTCAAAAGACACTATCATGCTATTTCACTATACAATTCATCACGTCCCGTAATAGTACTGATTCAGTGTTGAATTTCAAACAGTGATAAATTATTCACCCTTTGCTGGACTCACAGTTACATAGGGTTATTGTTAAAAAAGTGCTATAATGATAAGATAAATTAATCTTCCAAGGCTCCTTATATCTCTTTATGAACAGTATAAATTTCCTCTATTCCTTATAAGATTTATGCTCTCACCAGGATCACCTTGATACAGGTGAATATCTTATAAAATGATTGGATGAATTTGTACCCTTGAATACAAAACCAGGAAAATACATGAGAAATTCTCCTCATAAACCCGGTAAATTAATCCGGCTAAAAACTCTATTTCGCTTTTGTATCGTGCTTCTTTCAGCTCCTTTCGACATACTAATTTTTTTTCTTCTCCTAGAACAGATAATTCGTAGTATATTAAGGGGCCATGCTCTAACTAGGCTATAATTATAATATATGATGTCCGTTCATATCATGCGTGTTACTGCTTGCAGATGCTGCAGTTAGCGAGTCTTGCGCTAACTATAATAATCATAATCCATTACCTCTGTTCATGTCGTGTGTTACCGCGTGCAGATGCTGCAGGCCTGGTCGAATCACTGTGCCGGCAGCACCGGCCAACTGTCGGCAGTTACCGTAACGATGCTCACCGCGGGCTCTGCCGCTCGTATCTTTACAAGTATTCAAGAGACGGGCGACCAGGTCATCATAATCACATACTGTGTGGCTACTCTCGCCAATAGTGTGTTGTTTGGTCAGCTTTTGTGGTACTGGAAGGCTGCTCCTGCTAGGAGCAGCGCCAGACAGAGGGTTGTGAAGAAAGAGAATTAGGTATTCTCAAGCTTTACAAACACATTCCTCATTCCATGATCCACCAACGTCCTAGTACGCAGTGGTTGGCTCATACTGCATGTGCCTGATGCTATCTAAAAGTATGTTCATATTTAGGGTTGCATGTACTACTTCCGTTGCACCTCATGGTACAGAGTGGAAAAATTACATTACTACTTATATTGTGGACGGTTAAGCCATCCGTATTCCCTTAGGGCGCATAGAATGGGCCATAGGGTTACGTTAGCTTCGCTCATTCTATGTTATGGAGAAAAGCGGCCTCAAGTAGACCCCAAAGTTTACCTTCGCATTAGTTAGGGCTCTGTATGCCTACTTCTCCCTGTTACTTGTACACTCTTGATAATGCTTCCCTCCTTTCTTCCTCTAAATTCCTGAATAGTTGTTCACATGTGTTGGTCCTATGGGGACACCCTCGTAACTACTTGGGTTGTTTCTCTGACAGCTAATTTGTACTAGATTAAACTTATCGTCCTCAGAGGTATATTCTGGCAGGCCCTTTCTCCTGTCCTAATGTATATGGGCCTCACTCGTGCAAGTGTTTTCCACAGATGTTGCTGTTGGCTGCAACTCTTGCTGACTCGTCTAGTTGCTTGAGTTAGCTAACCCTGAAGATGATAATAATAATTCTTTAATTAGCTGGGCCCTCGATACTTCCCCTCTCGGCACCTTATTTTCTGCCAGTAGTAGCACACTGGCCTCTTGTGACCTATAGAATCGTCAGAGTTCCCATTGAACTTGAGACCTTGTGAGAGAAAAGCCGAATTCGGCGCGATACAACTTGATATTCTTACGCTAGTATAAATCCTTCTATTGCTTCAAGATTAAACTTATACATATAATGAAAAATGAGAAGAAAAATAACTTGACAGTTCATTGTATAGCTAATGATACTCAGTTCTGTTGGTTGGTCTCTCCAACCTGATGTGAAGGTAAAGATATAAAATTAATTTATTGAAATCAGAGTACAACGTTATAGATCATGGCAATACCAGGGGGCCTGTAGAGGTTACCTCTGTCATTATCTGGGCCTTTGGGACATCTCTCTTTCGTGCCCACTTTGCTTCCTTCCTGATTTCATACTCCTACATGCTCATGATTTATTCTGTTTTTCTTTTTCTTTCTCGACTTGCTGTTCCCCTGCACGTTGATCCTGTGTGGGAACACCTCCGTGCATAGATTCCCCTTTTCTATCGGCATACCATATGTTCCTTGCTCTTTCCTCTGTGATATCGTCCTGCTCGGAAACGGAGGCTTAAACTCCCTGATTATAACGACCCATAGAATTGACAAAGCTGTAGAAGAATTTGACCATGGCCGAACTGCTTTGATAAAATGGTCAGACTATGGACTCCTGAAGCAAAGTGGCATCTATCTTAGGATATGGATGCTGCGGTAAAAGTGTCCGAGAACGACTGACGAGCATAGATTTCGTCTTTCTGGCATTCAGCTTCGTACTTAGGCACAGCACCATGCACTAATGCGTGATAGGTCCCTATTCGGAGACTGGGCAACAACATTACGCATGGTGGGGGGTAGGTATCACTGCTATCAAAGTGGAATCGTCAGCGTAGTTAATCATCGTGTTCTCTAGCGACTATAGCATATCAGGCGACTGGTGTCACGTGCTTCCAGTAAGATTGGGCTCTTGCCTAAGGTGAATTCTGTGTTGGGTGAGTTTCTTCGGAGATGCTTTTATGTTTTTCTGCTGCCTGTGTTGGATTATTCCTCACCGGTCTGGTCTTCAGCTGCTGTAACTTGCTTCTGTTGGTCCGACTTTTTAGTTCAGCTAGCAGGCTGTGCACTGAAAATGTGCTTCTGAATCTGTCCCATAGGAGAGGGGTGGCCGGACAGTGTATGTTGTTTAATAAAGTGTACAACAATGAGAGACATTGGCTATACTCTTCTGTCCCTGTCCTGAAGGTCTTAAGGAGGATTACACGTGCTGCGGTTGATGCGCATTCTTTCACGTTAGATGCCGAACTAGTCAGTTCAGTCGGTGCTTCGTGCCCTGGTCTGTTGAAGATTGGAATTTATTACCGGCACCGCCTTTCGATCGTGTTGGCATGCAAGCATTTAAGTCAGCTGTTAATGGCTTTGTTGGATTTTCTTTAGCAGCGTTTTAGGCTTCCCGGTGTTGCAAAGTGCTTCTTCATTTCAGTTGTACTATCCGCCCTTGGGGCCCAGGCTTGAAGTCTTAAAAATAACATTAATAATACAGAACGAACAGCAGTGACCCAAGTACGCTACCCTGAAGGACGCCAGACTCCACCGCGACTGAAGCAACCAAAAAACCGTAGACAGACACACTCTGCGTTTGTTCAGAAACAAAATTATGAAGGATTGACAAAACCCTACCACCCACCGAAAGCGACTCCAACTTGTACAATAGACCCCTGTGGTTGACCCTGTCAAGCCCCGCGCTAAAGTCACCCTGTACAAAGTGTGCCTTAGACCTACAATTCAGCGCAGGCTGTAGTTGGTGTTACACCAACAATGCGTCACACCAACTCAAGCCTTTTCTGTACGCAAACTGACCAGCAGTCATCTAACCCGTAGCCTCAGCAAAACGACCAAGCTAACAAGCCACCAACTTCTCGAACTCCTTGTTGTTGTAGTTACGTAGGGGTTGGCTCCGGAGGGGGTCGGGCATGTGGCGGAAGGTATGAAAAGGAAGGCAGGGAGCACAAGAAGTCAGTCACAGATAAAGGACTGTCCCATAGAGAGGTAGGAAGGAGGGCGGTAGGGTGGGCGGGACACTCAAACAGGTGGCTGACGGTGTGGGGGCACGGTGGTACTCGGGGAAGGAGTCCGAATCCGCCAGTCCGATCCTATTGCGGTATGACATCAGGGCAGAGCAGAAACCCGAGTGGAACGGGCCGCACGAGAGAGGACCGCCTCATCGGGTGAAATCTCCGGTGGGGCAGAGCCCAAAACCCTGTTAACGGGTCGGCGGTCTAGTGCAGCTTGCACGGCAGATCGATGGAGGGAGGAAATCGCTGAGCGGTAATCTGGGAAAGGCATGATACTGTCAGTAAGTAAGTGGTTGATGTCGGGTTGGAATTTAGTTGCTAAGTTGTGGCGGATGAGACGGGGGCCAGTCTGTGCGGTGACAACTGAGTGGGCTGGGTGTTTGGGACGAAGGGCGGAAACAGGTATTGACGGCACTGGAGGTCGAGGGATTGATTGATCGATCCTCAGCAGCTTGGACTCAGCGTGGAGATGGTCCACGGAAGCCATGCGGGGGCAACCGGTCGCAGTGCGGAGAGCGGCGTTTTGAACCGTGGCAGCTTGCGAACCGCGGACTGGCGAGCCCCAAGATACCAAACTGGAGCCGCGTAGGCGATGAGAGGTCGGACAAATGCCCTGTATGCGAGAAGCAAGGTCTCCTTGCACTGGCCCCAGCGAGTGCCCGCCAGGACCTTGAGCAGTCTGAGACGGCTGGAGGCTCGAGCGGCTGTGGAAGTGATGTGCGGTGTAAAGGTGAAGTGGGTGTCAAAAGTGACGCCGAGGATTTACCCCGCCGCGAGGTCTCCGTCCCGTCTCAGCAAGTATCACTACGGCCCCAGTTCACATCTGACATGGGTGTCGGTTGTCCATAGAGTTGAATTGGATTTGGAGGTTGATATGGTAAGGCCCCTGTTTGCTGCACAATTGCTGACTAAGGCAGAGTGATCCGAGAGAGCGGTAGCAGCGGTGAGAGGATCGGGATGGGACGCCACGACAGTGAAGTCGTCGGCATAAGATGTTACAGAGGGGTAGCAGAGAAGGTACCGAGGGATGGGAAAGTCAGAGACGTAGAGGTTGAACAGGGAGGGCGAGCCGATCGAGTCCTGAGGAACCCCCGCCTTGACAGCCCGGAACTGGGAGCGGGAACCGTTATAGAGGCAGCAGGCTGTTCGTCCCCTGAGGTAAGCCGCGAGCCATCTGACAACGTTGTGGTGGAGTGTGGTGTCGGAAACTGAGGAGAGGAGGCCCTCAGTGGGAACGGTGTCGAACGCTTTGCTGAAGTCAATCAACAAAGTCACCGTGCGGTCGTGGGGTTTGGGTTTATTCATACCGCGGGTTGCTTGGAAGGCCAAAGGAAGTAGAGCAGATGTGGTGGAGAGCATGGGCCGGAAACCGTTTTGGTGAGGGCATATTGTGGCGGGCCCTTTCCCTGCCACAATATGTTTGGACATCACGCACCCAAGGGTCCCGAGTGCCTTCTCCGCAAGGGATGTAGCATCTGGTCGCAGTTCCTGCTGACGAGGTTAGTTTTGTAAAGTTAGGTAGGCTCTCAATACTTCCCCTTCTGTTTCGGGAGGTGGCCTGCCTATTCCCGCTGGACTTCTACTTTCTTGTATTTCGTTTCCTTCCCCTGTGCGGCGTAACTGAGCGACAGCGTTCAGCCGCGCCCGGTGGTTGGAGATGCTCAACTTGCGCCTTTTTCCTGTCAGTAGCGCACTGACCACTCTGAGACCTACCGGCAGAAAGGCCGAGACAAAAATCATTGACAATCTAAAACGCGCCCTAGTCGGCGCACGAGCCTGTGGTTAAACACAGGAATAGTTCGGCGCAATATAGGCAGTGTGCCACTGAAGCGCTAGTAAAAACTTCTACCACTACTACTTGGTGAGGGGCTGGTTGGTAAGCCTCACTGATGATAGGCAGGAGAAGGCGCTCCAAAACTTTCACAGCGGGACACAGGAGCGATATTGGGCGGTAAGATGATCCTTTATTCGCAGGTTTAGATGGTTTTAAGATGGCAATTATGACAGCTAACTTCCATTAGGCGGGGATGTCTGCGTGAGAAAGGGAGAGAGAGATTGTATAATCTGGTGAGATAGATGATACCCTGCCGGCCCAGATGCCTAAGATGTAGAATGGACAGTTGGTCTGGGCCCACAGCTGTGGAGGACCCTGAGGCGACTATGGCCTCACGGACTTGAGCGGGAGTGAAAGAGGAAAAACCGTGAGCAATGGGGTGGCGCTTTCGAAGTAGACGCCTGGTCAGTCTGGGCGAGGTAGCTAGAGCAGGGGAAGAGGTGGCAGTAAATTGCTTGCAAAAGCCCCTGGCTATATCGCCGTTGTGGGTGAACGTGTGAGTTCCAAAGATATAGGCTGGTTGCGAGGGACAGAGGACTGCTTGCCTGATAGTGAGCGGAGCAGAGACAAAATTACTGGGGTTTCTCTTGGGTCGCAATCTTGGATCGTTTGTTTCCAGGCCTCTTGGGCCGCACCGCAGATGAGGCGATCCACAGTTCCACTTCTTGTTGTAACTGAGGAAGGGAGGGGTCGTGGACAGACGTGGAGCGAAGGTGATCGCGACGGGAGATGGCGTCTCTGGCGTCCGGAGTGAGTCGGGGGATATATTCCTTGCGATGACCGGCCGGGATGTGGTGCTTAGCAGCTGATAAGAGGGCCCTCAGTCCGCCACTACAGGAAGAGGGGAGTGGGAAGGAGGTAATAAGTTCCTCGCACTCGCGAGTGAACTCCTCCCACTTATCTTTCGTGAAGTTATTGAAGGTGCGTCTGGGACCGGAGGGGGCCGAGTCACTGGCCTCAGCTGTGATCAAGATAGGTAGATGATCAGGTGAGAGGGTGGTAGTGGTGGACCAGGAGTAATCAAGTGCAAGATGAGCTGAAATAACGGTCAGGTCCGAAGAGGAGCCCGGACCGTCCCGAGGGTCCCTGGTGGGCGAGTCGCCGTTGAGGAGACAGTAGGGTCTATTATTGATGGAGGCACTAATCTCCTCACCCCGCGCTGCGGCCCTCGCATCCTGGGTTACAGAATACCAGTCAGTGTTGTGGGCGTTAAAGTCACCCATAATGAGGGTGTCAGCCGAGGAGTCGGCAAAAAGGGCGGGGGATTCGAGCCTGTATCCCGGGAGGGCAAGATTTGGCTGGAGGAACGTATATGTTGATTAGAGTGAGGGAAGAGGAACATAGGGTGACGGTGACACCCGAGTGTTCTACTGTGTGGTCGTTGGGGAATAGGTGGCTAGTGGTAACCTGCTGCTAGGGGAACACGTTCGACAAAATAGGCATCAGCGTAATAGGTCAGAAATTGGCGACATTGGGTGACACCGAACCTTTGCGAATGGGAGTAATATCCCCAGTACGCCAACAACGGGGAAAATTCCTTACCGTATCAGGCACCGCAAGATCACTCCAAGCAAAGGGGCGAAAATATGTGTTGGCGGTTCTATGCCAGTGCACCTCGATATCGAGTGTTTGTATAATATATGCGGCTAAGGTTCCTCTGGCCAACCGGATGTACACTGTACCTGGAACTGGGGTTAATGAGACTCAGGTGTAGTAACTGGTTATGTACTTGTAGTTCGTACAAACGTGGGGCAGGTTTACTCCACCTGGACGTGAGGTTAATTGGCTCTACTCACATGTGTTAATGAGCGGACACTGAGCTAAGGGGCCCTGTTGGTAGTCCCCTTTATAGGCTATCGCCCCAGGGTGTGCCACTGCATTTCCGGCTGCATTCCTGGTGCGCACAAAGCCGTGCAGTGATTTGCGCTGGCACACACGCAAGCAAGTTGCTTTTAAAACAGGAAACATGCCCACTGGGTCCACACCTCCATAAGGATCAAGGTCCTCAAGCAGCACTTTGATAGTACTAAATCTGAACGCCGAAAAGGTTAAACGAAGTTCAGGGTGACATCCATGAGGTAATGACTACACATCTACGCTCTGCTTCCCGTCGAAGTGAGCCAGCAAGAGCTCCGCCTTAGCCAAGAGATCAGTAATGATACCACCGGGACCGACAATGGGTGGCAACGATGGTTCAATACCGAAAACTGAACTCTAGCTCACTCCACCAACGATGTTGATGGTCAATACTCGCCGAGTTTCTCCATAACGCTGCCTCTGGTAACGCTGTGCCCTCTCGTACACACGCTTAGCCTCGTCCCTACGATCTACATAGGTCTGCCATAATGTGCGGTTACGCGAAAGCCGCCTAGCCCGATAAGCCGCTTCAAAAGCTAACTGACCCTGATCGTCAGACCACGGTTTGTCCCGAGACCTCGGGAATAGTCCTCATCGGGATTAACCTCTCCCAACCAGACAGTCAAGTCGTTATGCTCATAGATTGGATCCTCACTGCAAATAACCTGGCGCCAAGGCAACGCCCTTACTGTTCCAGCAATAGCATCGCAGTTAGTCCTGCTTTTAACGAACACCATTCTCTTGGTGTCTGCCTCAGGAACATCCTGGTTCAGGTCCAAGGACACAACAAGATGTGAGTGGTCTGCAGCGCTAATAGGGGAGCCAAATGACTCAGTCACTAAGTCAGGAAAAGTCCAACACAATCTCACCGTGGCTCTCAGTCGGTTACTCAGATCCCAACTAGTCCTGTAGTGTCCGTCAGCCAATCTCCCGTCAGCTGATACAGAGAATCGTCGGTTGTAGGACTCCGGTACACCGAAAATACATAAAAATTATTCAGATGGCCGCACAGCCTAACAACTATGATCTTGTGATAGGTGCATTCGTACGCTGACTGCTGGTAAGCGCAGAAATCACTACGGAAATAGACGGCCATTCCTTGATCCCAGTGGCCTTGGAAAACCGGACTGAAAACCCGTCAAGGCAAGCTCTGTGTCGTGCATCCTACCCGACACCAGCGTCTCGGAACAGCATAATATATTTACACCGCGGGACACAAAGCCAAGCCCTGCAAGGTTCGCATAGAGTCCTGTAATATTACATTTAAGGAGACGACACCCTAACGCCCGACCCTTCTCGGGTTCTTTTCCACATCCTCACAAAAATGTAAAAGAGAAATGAAGATGGAATCAGAAATATACAAAGTAGAAGATCGAAAAAAATCCCATAGGCAAATGTTTTCCAGTGGCAGAAGTACGGTCCACTCGGCAGAGCTGTCTTGCCGACCAGGTTCGCCTGGTATGGGGGGCGAGTGACGATGGACATGGAGGTGCATCCATCAACCTCCCATGGCCCTGCTCACAGCACGAGATTAGCGCAGAAAAGGAAAAAAGAAGAAACAAGAGCTTCGATTGTGCCATCGAGAGTTGGGGAGAGGAGCTGACCGTTTAATGTCGGGCACATTGCTAGAGCAACAGCTAGGTGATCTCTCTGGTTGCCGTTGGCTCCGTAGAGCTTATTTGCCTTCATATGCATTCCTCGCATGAGGGTTCCCACATTACCACCTTCTCCAGGCTCATACGCCTGCCTAGCGGCAGCCGGTGGCCAGTGAGAAATTATACAAGTTTAGTCGCTTGGAATCGACCCTGCGTTGGTCGCCTCTTACGCCACGTGCAGGACTGGAATGGAACTCTGAAGCCCCCATTTCGGGACTTATCCATTATCTAATGGGCGTATGATCTTTCTTGAGTCGAGGACAACGGAAACTCGGCTGATACCCCTGGTTGGGAACGACCCTGCAGCCATCCTAATATATGTATGTATACCACTCTTTGAGTACATCACACCCAGAGAGGATCCATTTTTTCGTACAGAGTATCATTTTTAGAGTATTTCACGCCCCTACCAACGTTACCAGAAGTGATACCTTCCCCTGTCCCCGTTTATTTTCGGTTTGCCTTCAACGGCTTCAGACCGATACTACATAACAACCCTTGAGGCATAACCTTTATTAGAGCCTCTAGTTTGATATGGGTTGATTTCTAGGGAATCTCACACGAAGTATGAAACGTAAAACCAACATCGTAACTAAAAACATGTTATGCGAACGTTTCAGATTACGCAGAATCCATCATCAGTGCATTGGAAAAAATGAAAGTGTAGTTATGAACACGAAATACACTAGGAAATTAATCCCAGACAAAATGAATTGTAAACCTCAGTCAAAATTTGAGCATTAAGGGATGGCTTCTCACAATTAATGCACATTGACTCTTAACAACTTTAGTTCCTTGTTATTGCTTATGGTATCTATTGAAAAATCAGAAAATCTCGGAGGGTGATCAGCTTCTTGACTAAGATTCCTAATGGAAGAATGAATGGTTTGGAACGCCCTGAGATACTCTTATGCTGTGCACATCGCATGAACATCAGTAGCACAGTTCTGCCGATGGAAGAGAGCTAGCAGCTCCCGCATGCGTACTTACAGACAACTGACGAGCGCAACAGCATTTTCGGAGACTACGCTGGTAAAAGGATCTGCAGCACAGTACTGCCGATGTAAGTGAGCTGGCAGCTCCCGCATATGTGCTTATAAACAACTGACGAGCGCAACAGCATTTTGGGAGACTCAGTACGCCAGTAAAACGATCCTATTGTCTTACTATTACGGTAGTAAAATACGGGATTTACATGGAACAAATATTGACAAACTACAGACGCTATACATTTCTCTAATTTACGTGAATTATATCCTAAAAATAACAATTGCAACTTTAACTTATATTTAGGAACAGTACAGGGTGTCTACTAGGTCATAAAAGTCATAAAAAGTAATAAAAACTGGTTGGTCATAAAAAAAGTCATAAAAAGTAATAAAATTCACTCACAGGTCATAATTTTTTTGTCAATCATCTGA
>LQNS02278001.1:7625584-7640456 GCA_001587735.2 Parhyale hawaiensis
TTATCACCTGTGAGGCTTCTAAAAACTCAATAGTACTTTGTATAATTGAGATTTCAGTCGGTCGCTGGTCGCTTCCAACACCTACAACACGATTCAAAACGACGAAGCTTAAGTTTCTGTCAACAGTTCCGGACAAGTTAAGTCAAGTGGGCTTGGCTTAGCATTACATCTAGGTACCAAATCGAACACGCCCTTAATTCCGCTTGATTTAAGCTAAGCACCTTGAATTTATATAATAATCGAACGCACTTTAAGTTAAGTTGCAGGGCGCTCATCATACATCGAAACCATTCATTTCTTTATAGTACATCTGAATAGTGTGAGTACAATGTAAGTGCATCGTAAAGGGTATGAGAACACATAGAACGCTTTTTGTGATTGATCTGAAAGTACAGAGCCTTAAAATTGGTTTTAAGCCTAATTCGTCGTAAGCGTAATGTGCCACCAATTTCCTGTATCACCTGATCAGTGTCTACATACAATGTGTGTGTATGTTAGAACGAACAATCCGAGCCCAGCGTACTGCTTCGGCAATAAGTGAAATGAATCAGCAGTTTCATAAAAGGGCTAATTGAAGTCAGATATGTTTAGGTTAGATAGGGTAGGTTATGCCATGGTAATTAGGGTCCAGCAAGGATTGCGTTAGCCTATGCTGAGTCATGTCCAGTTAGAGAATACAGATATGAGAACATAACCTACAGCATGTAATATATCAGGAATAAACGTAAACTTTTATAGTTATTCACGCATCTCTTTAACATTGCTTACCATTGAACTAATAGAACCTGGCCTAGTCTAACGTAGCTTAAAAGAAACCTATTCATTTATGAGTGATTCAATTCACTTATTGGTTAGGTATTGCGTGCAATGCTTGGTGACACTTACTCCCTGTAACATGCACATAAAATACACAGAGACTCAATATAAACTGCTAACACACGAGCAATTTTCAAATGCTGTTAACATCGAAACGAAGTTCAAGTACATCACACACCTTAATAGATGCCTATTATTTATGAGAACAAACTTCACAGCACGCAAATAGTGAATTTACATAGTTTTTTCAGAGTATGCATCCGAGTACAACACCATCACTGACCGTCACCCTTCGCCCCTCCTACTGCGGCCTGTGACCTGCCACGCCATTGGCTGCCTTGAGACTGTACTTGCTGAAAGGTTCAGGAAAAAAATTCGCGCCCGGGGAAGCACCTGAGCTGTGAAGTGAACGGCAAATCGAATCAGTGATGATGTCTTGGTCTAACAATTTTTTTTAGAAATCTATGAATTTTATCGATGAATTTAAGTGTAAGTTTGAAGGGGTCGGTATGCGAATCAAAAACAGTGAACTTTGTTGTGTCGGAGCGGATAACGTTCATATTTTTATGATACTGATTTTTGTCCAGGATGGCAACACCTCTTCCCTTGTCGGGTCTGCACACCACAACGGAATTCTCTTTGTGGAAGTTAGATAATAGTGATGGATCAGACCTAGAAAAGACTGGAGAAAATACTTTATGTTTACTGTACGAGTTGTAAATGCTATTACAAGTTTCTTTTATTTTGTTTTTTATTTCTGCAAATGAAAAGTTGGGACGTAGTGGTTGCGATTTCAATCTGTTAGCAAGGCCCTCAAAACCTATGAAATGTTTGCCATAGTCCGGTTTGAATATGGGTAAGCAGAATTATAGGCCGAACGACAGTAGAAATTTGAGGCGCGGTTGAAGTATTACTTTTGAGTAGTTAAAAATTACGTTGTCTGGATTACAGGAGGTTAGGTTTGAGGATGCTCCCAATGCGTTCATCTTTCTGCTGTGGACTAATTTGGTTCTATCTGTGAATTTTTTGGTGTTCGAATGTACAAAGTGAACAAAACTGATATTATCAATAAATGAAAAAGAATTTTTGATTCGAGATAGGTACTGGTAGGTTGAGTTAGTATGGTTGACGATGTTGCTATGCTGAGTTTGAATTTCCAATTCCAAGAGTTTAGATTGCCAGGACTGTTGACTGTTCTGAAGTGACTGTCGATACAGACGAAAGCGGAGAAATTTTGGGATGACTTGATATGCTTTGCAACAAGATAAAAAATGTAGGACTAGTTATGCTTTTTCAAGTTTTCTGGAGAATTTTTCATTTTTTCTGAATATTGACACGCCGGGTTGTCCATATCTTTTGAATATTGTAGCTGCTATTGATTATATGAAGCTGATAAGAATCATTTCGGTGAAGGGACTGTACCTAACATTTCGTTTTCGTGCATTTCGCGATATAATATCCAATTATGAACAGATCTTTCTTCGAAATATACATAGAGTGAGCATCAAAGAGCCAAGTCGGTTTTCTGTGCGTGTTATCAGTTCCAGCAGTTGTACACGCCAATGTGTTGCAAATCTAATTCTCTACTCACATTTTCTTGTATGACATCAGCTTTGTATTTGGACTGTATATCGTAGTTGTATTGGTAGATGAAACCGTAAAATGTTTCTTTGACGTAACCGTAAGCGTTCGTTGACTCCAGTCCCGTGTAGAGCAGTAGAATAGCACCAGTGAGGTTGATGATGAAGGCGCATGCACTCATCACCAGGTACTGCGCATTCCAAAATAACATCTATGAGATTCATGAAATACCCTGAAAAATATCAGGGTGCGTTGCATTGGATAGTGAAGTTAAGCTTTTGAGGCCTGACTTATCTGAATCTGCAGTCAGGTGCCCCAGCTTCGATTTGTTTCAAGTTTCAGGCACTGACTCCTAATCGGTTACACTTGAGACTTCCAGAGACCCAATGTTGCTCCCTAAAATGATTTTTTTTTGCAGGCTCAGCGTAATAAGGTTGCGTCTAGCACGCGCTATACGGTTCACAGTGGGAAAGCTTAGGCTTCTGTGTGCAGTTTCGGACAAGTCAAGCCTCGAACACAATTTCGGCTACCAATGAAACTCGCCTTCTGACGACTCAATCGAAAGTGTGTTAATTCTCTGTTTAAGAACATGAAAAATATTAAGCAACAGTAATCGTAGAGCGGTAGATATTTCTTTTTCTACACCAAAGACCAGTTGCCTGATAATGCCGTCAGGATTCTGGGTGACGACATGAACACCAAGCTCTGAGCAGGTAAAAAGTTGAGTATTGAGACAAAAAAGTGGGTTAGAACAGCGGCGCTTATGGTACGAAAAAAAAAAAACATTCAGAAATTTTTTTCATTAGCAGGTGTAACATACCAATCTACTGAGGGCATGTTCAAATAGGTGCATTGTCTTCCACTTGCTGGATTAAGTTCCAGATATTGACCACTAGTCGACTCTTACTCCGTAAATGAAGATATCAGCCGCTTCAACATAACGGGTTGTTTCTAGCACCTGCAAAGGTGCTAGCAACAGCCCGATTATGTGACGAAGCTAAAGTTCACGTCCGCATTTCTGGACAAGTCAAGTGAAGTGGGTACGGCTTACAGCAAGTTTAATGGCCCAATCGATCGCACCCGTAGCAAGCGTCTGGACGACCTAGATTTTCATTATTGGGTGCTCTAAGCCAAGTATAGGTAACTGTAACTTTGAAAAAATTTTCGGAAAATAACCCATGTCCATTTCAATATTCTTAGAATAATTTTTAATGTAAAATTTTTGGAAATTTTGTTAATGGAACGTCAGATTGTAATCTTAATATTGTCACAAAAAGTAATATAGGCCAACCAAATTACGAAGAGGAACATTTCAATTAACTTCACTATCAGGTTGAGACGCGATACGAAATTTCAAAGGAAGAGTCCCTGCAAAAAAGAGATATTAGAACTCACCATCAATAGGACGACAAAACTCCTGAAATATGTGCCTACAATGCCCATCACTGAAGCCAACATGAGCACCATCGCCCCGACCATGAGGACGATATTGGCATCGTAGTAGGCGGTGAACTCCAGCGACTGCAGACCGTCTCCGAGATCTTTGTCAAATTGCACGAATATGCCGACCGAAAACACGCAGGCGCCTGCCATCTGTGTCGTGAAGGATAGCATACAGTTAGGTTAATTTAAAAACTCATTTCTTGTCAACACAATGATTCCTAAAGTAAGCATTTACATAGTATTTTTTCTCGTACGGCTGGCACTACCAATGTTTCCTTACTTGGGAAGCTAATTTCTTAAAGAAGTAACTGTCCATGATAATAGATTCTGTAATAAATAAAATCAAAGTAAGTTCTTTTTGTGAATAATACAGTCGATTCTGCTAAATCCGACTAAATCGGGACCCACTTACTTATCGGTTGGTCATAAAAAGGGAAGTTGAAAACGTTAAGCAAGTCTGTGCCATAAGTTATGTTGATAGGCAGACTTTCTCACTTAATATTATCTTTTCTCTTGTTTCTAATTACCGAAGTAAATCAATGAGTGTAACTTATTTACGGCCACTAAACAAGAACACTTTCTTGAGACGATGCCATCGCTACCTTTGGTAGTAAAAGAAACATTCTCGAAATTTGGTAAATGTACACATTCACTAACCTACTTTAATTTATAAATGTTACCTTATATGAAATAGCATAGACCACACCATACGTTGACTGGATACTGAAATCGGGCCTCTCACAATTGGGCCTGGAAGCCGATTTACGTAAGTGTTAATAAAATTAGTTCTAATAGTCACAGAGACCTGAAACAAAGATTTATTTCTGTGTCGTATTATAAGGAAAACGTTGCAGAGCAGGGAATCTAAATTCACAATCATATATCTTCAGTAGGCGATATATATCACACCTTTGGTCACCAAGAAAAATAGAAAATTCATTGTAATTTCTAGGAATAATAAAATTTTACCGAAAAAATTGGCACGTAGGTACTACATGTAATGTACTTTAATATCACATACAATTGAGTTTTTTTTTCCAAAGACGGATTTGAAGCACTAACACCAGATATTGATGAATGTAGAGTTTCGGTAGAGCTCATCCCTATAGCCGCAAGGAAAGGAAGGTTGAGAAATTCCAGTAATACTTGAAAAAACGTGATTAAAACTGCAGTAGTAATACAGAATAAAACAACATTAGTAGCCATGAACTACAAATGCATAATTAACTAGAGCACTCTGAGAGCGCATACCTCCGCCAAGTGAGCCAACAGTAGCAAAAATTCAAATTGGCTCTGAAACCATAATATTATTTGCATAAACTCCAAGATCTAATCATTTGTGCCTTTTTATATTAGTAACAGCTTGTTCAATTTTTTTGAAGATCCGTTCATAACTTTTTGAGTTATACTGTTAACAAACGTTATGACCAATATGAGTCAAACATACAAACGAACCAACTGATCTGCACCAAAATTTGATCATTTATGTCTTTTATTATTACTAACAACTCCTATAAATTTCATAAAGATCCATTCACTATTTTTTGAGTTATTGTGCTAATAAGCATAAAATTGAAAACAGTTACAAACGAACGAACAAACGGACCACTACTAAAATTTGGTCATCTACTCTTTGTTATATACCTAACAACTCATGTCAATTTCATCAAAATCCGTTCATAACTTTTTGAGTTATCGCATCGAGAAAAATGACGCAGACAAACAAACAAACAAACGGATGGGCATATCTTTACCAAAAGTTAATCATCTGTTCCTCCTAACATACCTAACAATCCCTGTAAATTTCATCCAAATCGGTTCATAACTTTTTGAGTTATCTTGGTGACAGACAAACAGAAGAAGAGATAGACAGACAAACACGACGAAAACATAACCTCCTTGGTGGAGGTAACTAGAGCACTCTGAGAGCGCATACCTCCGCCAAGTGAGCCAACGGTAGCAAAAATTCAAGTTGGCTCTGAAGCCATAATATTCTTTGCATAAACTCCAAAATCTAATCATTTGTGCCTTTTTATATTAGTAACAGCTTGTTCAATTTTTTTGAAGATCCGTTCATAACTTTTTGAGTTATACTGTTAACAAACATTATGATAAATATGAGTCAAACATACAAACGAACCAACCGATCTGCACCAAAATTTGATCATTTATGTCTTTTATTATTACTAACAACTCCTATAAATTTCATAAAGATCCATTGATTATTTTTTGAGTTATTGTACTAATAAGCATAAAATTAAAAACAATGACAAACGAACCAACGAACAAACGGACCATTACCAAAATTTGATGGGTTCATAACTTTCTGATTTATCTTGGTGACAGACAAACAAACAAAGAGACAGACAGACAGACAAACACGACGAAAACATAACCTCCTTGGCGGAGGTAACCATGAGATAAAGTTACCAGGACAGCCGTAAAATGACATTGAAATGACATTTTGTTGCTGATACAACCCTTCATCGCTGGAACCATCTACAGTTGAACCATGTCATTTCACGCTACTACCTATAATAAGAATACTACGCCATTTTGTGGATGCCTACGTTGCATCACTTCTTGGTTGCCTATGTTACAACACTTAATAGTTGCCTAGGGTGAATCACTTTCATTGTTGTCTCAGTTGAATCATTTCATGGCTACCTAAGTTGAATGACATCATGGTTGTTCCCAACACTGCATTACGTCTTGGTAATGCAGTGGTTGTCTTGGTTGTCTGTAGTATATCATTTCATGTTGCATATATTACTGGTACGTCTCATCATGGCTGCCTACAATACATGATTTAATGGATTACTATGTTTGATCACTTCACGGTTGCCTGCATTACATATTTCAGTGGACGACTATTTTACATTGCTTCATGGTTACCTACACTACATAATTCAATAGATGACTATGTTAAATAATTTCAAAGTTGCCTCAATTGCATATATGATTTAATGGATAATAATGTTACATCACTTCATGATTGCCGGAGTTAAATTACTCCATGGTGGCCTACATTACATCACTTCACAGCTGCCAATGTTAGATCAATAATTCACAGCTGCCAATGTTAGATCACTTCACAACTGCCAACTGCCAATGAACACTTTACGACGGCCAATGCTTCATCACTTCACAGTTGCCAATGCTAGATTACTGTAGGCTTGCTAATGCTACATCATATCACTGATGAAGATGCTAGATCATTTCACGGCTACCAAAACTGCATCGCTTGACGGCTACCAATGCTGTGTCACTTCACGGCTACGAATGCGGCATCACTCTACGGATACCAATGCTGTATCACTTCACTGCTGTCAATACTCAATTTTACATCACTTCATGGCGGCCAGTGCTTCATCAATCAGATCACTTTGCGGCTGCCAATGCTATATCACTTTACTGCTACCATTGCTATATCACTTCTCTGCTTCCAATGCTAGATCACTTCGTGGCAGCTAGATCACTTAATGGCTTCATCACTTCACTACTGACACACTATCAGAGCTTCATCACTCCATGTCTGCTAGCTGCTCCGACTCACTCTTCACCTCTGCTGTCGGCTTGGATCATCTCGCTTAGCCCGTATACCAAATCAGTTTCATTAACATTTTCATCAGCTACTTACGTGGCATTTCCTGACAAATCGAGCATAACACAAATTTGAGGAGCTTCTCTTCTAGAAAATGAGGCTGTTTATTTCACAAACTATTGCGAAATAGCTTTACTCTACTGCTAATATCAAAAGATGTTATAAACAGGTGGTCTATGTAATTACACTTCAAGCCTCAATATTTTTGTGAATTTGTTGCGTATCGAAGTTTTAGAACTATGTATAGGTGTGCCAGTCATTATTGAATGCAACAGAATTAAGTCTAATATCTAAACAAAGTATGAAAACGTAATGGGAGAACATATGAAAACGCGTCAACTGCACCGTGCAGTCAGGTCCAACTGCGGGATCTAAATCTGCCTTAGGGGCCAGTGTCCCGTCAATGTATGGCGTGGTCTATAGAAATAGTTTAACACAGTTGAAATATAACTCCATTTTAAATGATTTCTACCTTGATTATTAGCAACATAATGATAATGAACGTGGCAGTATATCCAGAAAGTTGTCTACAATAAGTTAAGCTACTTTGCGCAGACTGCTTAGCGAATGACTCCGTTACGGCAGAATTGGCCAGTGGTCACTTTACCCGATGGTCTTATAAAGCGGAATTCCATGTTACATGGAAGTAGTGCAATGCAGACAAAGCAAGACTTCATTAGTATATCTAGAGCTCGGTACAGTGCACGAGTGTGTAAAATCCTCTAGGACGGTTGAGATTGCGAGTAAACGCCTTGGCTTGGTGCCAAAGTTTGTAAAGATTTTATCAACTTCTCTCGCTTTCTTATTACACGTGATGCTTTGCATCTTAGTTATGTCGGTTCTTTTCCAAAAGCAACTATTGCTGCAATACAGCTTCATAAAATGGTAACTATTCAACTAAGATTGTTGAATATACTATATATCTTTTGGCCTCACATTGTCCTTTTTATTTGAAAAGCTTAATTGAGCTATGGTAAAAGATTATTTAGAGAAGGAAACATATTGCTGACTCAATTCTTTGAAGGACCATTGCAGGCGTAAGCTAATTCAAGAAAAAGCTTTTTGAATTTTTCTAAATGCAAATCTGAATTCCCGTGAAGCAGTCAATGAACGGTCTCCATACCATTTTTACCTCCGGCAAGAAGGTTATGTTTTCGTTGAGTTTGTTTGTCACAAAGATAACCCAAACAATTATGGACGGATTTGACGAAATTTACAGGGATTGACATGTTTGTTGAGAGGAACAGATGATAAACTTTTGGTGAAGATCCGTTCATTCGTTTTTCTGTCTCATTTTTCTTAATGCCATAACTCAAAAAGTAATAAACCAATTTTTATCAAATTTACACACGAGTTACTGAGTATATTATGAATAGTAAATGACCAAAATTTTTGTGATGATCTGTTCATTCGTTTGTCGCTGTGTTTGATTTTATACTTATTAGTACAATAACTCAACAAGTTATGAATGGATATTTATGAAATTTACAGGAGTTGTTAGTAATATTTGAAGACATAAATGATTAAATTTTGGTGCAGATCGGTTGGTTCGTTTGTATGTTTCACTTATGTTGGTCACAATGTTTGTCAGCAGCATAACTCAAAAAGATATGAGCGGTTTGTCTGGAACTGTTAAAACTGTTGAAAAGCATAAATGATTAGATTCCGGTGTTGGTACAAAAAAATCATGGTTTCAGAACCTATTTGATTTTTCGTTACCGCTGCATCGCTTGGCGGAGGTATGCGCTTTCAGAGTGCTCTATTTTCTTTCCTTTGAGATCACGTGCACAGTACATTGATAAATATTTTGGTGTTTTCGATGAACTTACGGACGTTAAAATTATATTTTTGTCTCAAAACCGAGACAAGCACGTGCATCATCAATGTGCTAAGTCATTATCCTGACACACTTCAATTAAACTGTCATTATGTTATAAATCATGTACTACCTGGACCCGTGAAAATGTTCACGGTTTACTAACTTTATTTTGAGTGTTTGGAAAATGTCCTTTTACCGGTATGCATGTTGTTGGATTTTAATATAATTAGTTGCACATCTAATTTTATCGTGTTTATTATTGCAAATCGGTAGTTGCCCTTCTGTGGGTAGTTAACTTCCCAGGGGTTGTTGTCCTCCTAGGGGTCATTGTTTTCCCAAAGGGTAGTTGTCCTTCCAAGGGGTAGTTTATCTCCTATTGATACAGTTGTCCTCCTATTTAGGTAGCTGTCCTCTATGGGACCCGTGGATATTCTACTATTGATAAATGTTTTCACTTGCCATAGTTAAACCTGAGGTAGTGCCTCTAACTTAATCCAGCCCGCCTGAGCTGACGTCCATCGCTTACTCCTGTATTTCCTTACGCAGTCCGTCTACCTTACATCTCGTCTAACTTTGCGTAGTATATTTGTTTGACCTCTAAATTTAATCACGAATTCATACCGCCAGCAAAGAATTCGCACTTGTGTCTTGATAAAGATAGGAACATGGCGGTGCTCCTTGTATTGTTCTCCAATGTATTTGAATACCTTTTCTAAGCTCTCTTTCCCACAGCTTACAGGTAATTTAGCCCTTCCTAATCTTACGCATTTCAATTTTTTGTCGGCGTGTTCGATTTTTCTCACTATTTTGGGACCCGTGGGTACTGATCAACAGCCCATCATAATTCTGCTTTGTTTGATGCGATTGTGGACTCGCGCGTGAAAAAATTCACCCAATAATCATCAATATACTTGCTAATATAGACCGGTGCGGAATCTTCTCTTCTTTGATTTGCTTCTTCTTCTTCACACTTCATTGATTGTTCTTTCCTTACTGAAATACGTATAGAATAAAAGGCTACGGCAGCCAACTCAAATGATCATAAGACATGCGTGTTTCTTCTGAGCAGTACACTTCATTTCCTCTGCAGCACTCTCCTTCACCCCCTTAGATGGCATGCAAAATCGAATTTAACTGCATTAGTAAGCGCTGAAACATCACCGAATTTCATTTCCGCTGCGTATCCAGAATACACAGTGAGATAGTTTCAGCAGAGCAAAACTTTCGCACCCAAGAAGTTTGAAGATAGGATTACTATGTCTATTACACCGGAAACCATCGGTTCCTCTATGGTGGACTTATTTTTTCCTTAATGTACCTATACATTGTAAACCAACAGATAATATAATTTCAATGCAGAGAAAAGTAATGACGTAGACACCACGGAAATGGCAATAGAGGCTGGAAGAGCAAGAACTGCATTCATTTTCAATAACAATTAGTACCATATTTCAAATTTAGCCTTCTGCAATTGCCTAGTGAATTCCATCAGAAGGGAACAGGATCGCCAAAATATCCAACGTGGCAAGACATATATTCAGATAATAAAGGAATAAGGATTTCACTTGAGCTTTCTGCTGCTACCTCGTCATCGATCTCCATAGAAAAGAAACTTGATTACGAAATCTGCATCATGGCGGAATTCTCACGGTAACGGCAAACAATGATACAGATTCTATTAGACAGACCTTGCCCTGTTGCCAGTGTTGCATCCAATTGATGATCCTCGCCATATCAAGGATACCTATGTTCGCTTCACAATGCTGCCTGATTCACATTATTTTCAAGATTTTACCGACTTTCTCCCAAGTTCTGTTCTATGACCGATGACCCTTGCTGAGCTTTAAAATTTAAAACTATTCGCTCCAATTTTCTTCTATTATTGAAGAGCGTAGCACACGAAGGAACGAAGGAACAACGCTATTAATATTATAGATAGCAAGATTTTAGTCTGGACAAAGAAGTTCGGACATTTCATTTTTTCCACTTTATTTTAGATAAAACCAATGTTGCCAGAGAGAGTTATGTATTACGTAGATTGAGTTAAAGACAATTGCAGTCATTATCGATGCAACATCCGCTCTATCAACATGCCCCGGGGAGACCCTACACCTTCTTCAATTCATGAGTTAATCGTGAAATTGCATAATGATGTTAAACTTTCAATAAGGGCAATAGCAGACAAAGATAATCGACCTAAATGTGTGGTTAGTGATATACTGACTAAATATGACCAGAATGGTTCAAGTACCGCTGGTGTTTCAAGTGGTAGACTACACAAAACCTCGACAAGAGAGGATAGTGTATAGCTTTTATTGTCAAAGAAGAATAGGTTTAATTAAAACCGCAGCAGAGATTTCCCGTGGAAGTAGCAATACGCATAAAATCTAGGTGTCTAGGTAGACAGTTTAATGCCGCCCAAAGAAGCAGATTTGCATCCGAGAACTCCAGCTATCAACCCTTTAATTAGTAAGAAGAATAAAAATGCTCGGATGAATTATGACGCAAATCACGTTCTTTGGACTTAAACAGACTGGTCTAAAGTTCATTTTAGCGATGAATCTAAGTTCAATTTATTTGGTCCCGATGGAAAATGTTTTGTTTGTCATTCAACTTGTGAAAGATTGTCCAAAAATTGTCACGTCAAGTGTAAAGTTTTGCGGTGAAATCTCAGCACCTGGCATGGGTCCCTTAGTTCGTCTGCAAAGAAAAGTAAACGTAGAGGTATACAAAGATCTTTTACCCAAACATGTAGTGCCGATCTTGAAAGCCTTTTCAACTCATAAACCAATTTTTATGCTAGATAACGCTCCCTGTCACACGACAAGATTGGTTGAGTAATTTTTAGAGCAAGAAGGATTAAGTGTTGTGGACTGGTTAGAGCAAAGTCCAGACTTAAATCCCAGTGAAAATGTTTGGAAATTATTAGGAGAAAAAAATCCACGAAATGTACAAGAGCTATAGACCATTTTGGAAGACGAATGGTATAAAATAACACCGAAGAATGTTGCAATTTGGTCAGCTCTTGTGGTAGACGAGGTCAAGCTGTTATCGACAGACAAGGGTATCACACAAAGTACTAAATTCTAAAAAGTTAGATTTATAACGTAGTTCGTATTTGTAGCCTCATTTCATGTGTTTTTTATTATTTTGCAGTGGTTCGCTCCCGGCAGAGTACCTCTGTCGGTAGCACGTTGACCCGCGATTCGAGGGACTCCAGATCAGGAGGACGTGTTGAGTCGTCACACTATATATCGACAGGTAAGTACTCTGCAATGTTTAAGTGTACATGATGAGTCAAAATTTGACTATCTGTGCTTGTAGTAGTAGTAGTAGTCAAATTTTGATGTTTTGTGTAAAAATCTGATTATTAGCCCATTTCCTGCATAGGAGTGAAATTTGAGAAATTTCTGATTTTTTTTTTTTTTTCGGTGTGGGTGTGGGCCCTTGGCCCCTCCACCCCTACACCTCCTTTTCTCCTCCACCCCTGCACCCCCTCAGCCTTGGCTATATATATATATATATATATATAGGTCGGGATCAGGGTGCCAGGAGTCATTCATTCACGACTCGCGGAACGGTCAACATCTCTCAGCTCCAGCTCCTCTCCTCTTATGCCCAAAGAACTTTGAAATGTTCAAGATACCAGTTTCAGAACTTGTACTTTTTACTGAGATTCCCTTTTTGGACTCTTAACTCAAAATAAAGCAGTACCTTTTAGACTTAGAAAATTTTCTGGGTTCCTCTTTGGGACTTGAAAAATTTTTGGTCATACCCTTTTGACACTTAGTCTCAGTTACTCTTAGAAGCTTTTGAACTTAGAATATTTCGGGGTCTCTCCTTTGGGACTTTGAAAAATTCTCTCTTGGTCAGTTGACACTTTGCCTCTGTGACTCATGACGATTTTGAGACTTAGTAATTTTCTTGGTTCCCTTTTGGAACTTAGAAAATTTTTGGAACTTGTCTTTTGACACTTAGTCTCTCATACCTAAGAAGGTTTTTTGACTTAGAATATTTTCTTGGTTCCACTAAGGAATTTGAAGATTTGGGAAGACACATTCAGACATACTTCAGATATTGAATTATTAAATTTCTGGTAATTTCCAAGAACTCAATTCCTGTTTATACCTCGACAAAGAGTTATCTCTCCTAAGCCTTGGGCCTCCTTATTCAAACTAAAGTACGCCTCCGGCCTAGAATCCGGCTCAGCATGGCAGAGAAAAGCGTTGGATATGCGCTTAGGGACGTGGAGAGTTGACTCTGGTTGATATCTTGAAAAGGAATTGCAGTTGGAAATTACTAACAAACTTAAGTGAGCTTGAGCGATAGGGACTTCGTCCCTTATTGCTCAACGCCTGTTGATACTTTGATTAATCTTGAGAAATTGGATTTGATGAAAGCTTGCAATTTTAAAGATTTTAATTTTCGTTCTTGGCCTTCTGGATTCAGCGAACTGATTGGAATTCGTTCCACCAGGTGGACTTAGTCTGATTTTCTGGTTTAGCGTATTAGCTACCAGAGAACGGGCAGGAGCCTAGCGTGAGGTTATTGAATATTTCAAATCGAGAGCCGAATTCAGTCAACTTCTATTGATCGAAATTATAAATTCATTTTTGGAACCTAATGTCCTTGAGTATCAACAAAGTTTTTAAATCTCCCACTTCGGGAATTCCTGTTGAAGCCCTGCTTCCTAATGGACATAGTCTGATTTTCTGGCAAGCGTATTAGCCGACAGAAAATAGACATGAGTCTAGCGTGGGCTTTTTGAACTTTTCAATTGGAATCTGAATTGGAAAACGTACGACTAACGTTTATGAATACGTGCAGTGGTGAAGATGCTGAAAAGTTGAATAGTTCCTTGGGCTGGAGATGCTGGAGCTGTGGTAAGAGTTGACAAATGTACTGTTTTACCAGTGTTTTTTAAGTCTTTGTGCAAATACGGTATCCCTTTCTGGAATCTCTTCCACCAGGTGGGCTTAGTCAGTTCATCAGGTGTTAACACATGATGAATTGGCAGGAGTCTAGCGTGGGGTTCTTGAATATTCTTGATCGGATCCCGTGTTTGAAAGACTTTACTGGCTTTCGTTTCTGGAATTCCCTCCACCAGGTGGGCTTAGTCGGTTCATCGTGTGTTTGCGCACAATGAATCGGCAGGAGTCTAGCGTGGGGTTCTTGAATATTCCTGATCGGTATCTGTCCTGTCTGTCCTGATACCGCATTATGCGAGGCCTCTCCACTAGCTGGATGCTCACCCCATTTGCCTAGAGCGCGGTCCCCACACAAGATGGGGGCCATATTACCGCATTAGGCGAGGCCTCTCCACTAGTTGGATGCTCACCCCAAGCGCCTAGAGCAAGGCCCTCCACAAGTTTGGGGGCCCTATTACCGCATTATTCGAGGCCTCTCCACTAGTGGATGCTCACCCCATTCGCCTAGAGCGCGGCCCCCATACAACCCAGGTAGCATTGAAACTTATATTGATATTAGAAGAATATTATGAAGTAACATTATATAAGGTTATACATCAATATTAAAATAATATTATAAAGTGCCAATTATTTCAATGTTAGGATAACATTATTCACAAATATTATAATAATATTACAGCG
>LQNS02278001.1:7660706-7670755 GCA_001587735.2 Parhyale hawaiensis
CATTCCGTGGTCTGATCCGTCTTGCAATGATCGTTTGGGAATCTGGCCGGTTGGTCAGTGTCGCTGTTGCACAAGTTTGGGGTCTTCTGTTAACAGAGGCCTTCCGAGGATTTCAGTCTAGTATTGGCTAAGGATGCCCAGAGCACTAGCTAGAGAATGCTGTTCTGCGGTCTGTGGGCTTCTGCAGGACTCAAAATTGTGTTCTTCGGAGGTATTGGAAAGGGTGCTTTAGGAGCTGGAACGTGCGGAAATTCACCAGAATAAAAACACCGTTCTTCACTGATACCCCAGCCCGTATCATGCCTACCAAGCACTGTGGTAAGAAGTGAGCAACAAGTTCAACGTCTGGCAGCATATAGAAAATTCCATAATTTCCTCAGTTTTTGTCTGTGGCCCATATAAACTATGTACAGTACTGCCCATGGTTCACTGCCAGTAGCTTCAGCTTGTCGGGTTTCTGGGGTTGACTGTAGCCTATGTCATCTTACTTGGGTGAAAATCACATTTTTGGTGGCAATCATCCTTTGCCTACTGACAGAGCAACATAACCGCCTCGGCTCCGAGTCTTTTCCAGCTCGTGAGACGAGTGGCCGCAGCCCTACCTCGTGGCCGCAGCCTTACCTCGTGGCTGCAGCCCTACCTCGTGGCCGCAGCCTTACCTCGTGGCCGCAGCCCTACCTCGTGGCCGCAGCCTTACCTCGTGGCCGCAGCCCTACCTCGTGGCCGCAGCCCTACCTCGAGGCCATGGCGGAATGCATCCTACAAGCTCATCGCTCACTCTTCCCATGGATATGCACAGAGGCTCTTCGGAGGTGTCAACTTTTTAGATTCTCGATATGGTCGGAGTTGACTTTCGTGAGCTGTTCCATGGTGCGGTGCTTCCCCCTTTTTTTCTTACAATTACTTATATTATGATCAACAAAATTTCAAACTATTCTATTACTGCACTTACGTACCCCATTTCTACCGCACTTACGTGTCCCATTATTACTACCAAACTTGCATGTCCCATAAATACTACCGCACTTGCGGGTCCCATTAGTAGTAGTAGTAGTAGTAGTAGAAGTTTTTACTAGCGCTTCAGCTAGTGGCACACTGCCTATATCGCGCCGAACTATTCCTGTATTTAACCACAGGCTCGTGCGCCGACTAGGGCGCGTTTTAAATAATCAACGATTATTGTCTCGGCTTTTCTGCCGGTAGGTCTCAGAGTGGTCAGTGCGCTACTGACAGGAAAAAGGCGCAAGTTGAGCATATCCAACCCCCGGTCGAGGCTGAACGCTGTCGCTCAGTTACGCCGCACAGGGGAAGGAAACGAAATACAAGAAAGTACAAGTCTAACGGGAATAGGTCAGCCACGTCGATCGGCAGCCCACCTCCCGAAACAGAAAGGGAAGCATTGAGAGCCTACCTAACTTTACAAAACTAACATTGTTAGCAGGAACTGCGGCCAGATGCTACATCCCCTGCGGAGAAGGCACTCGGNGGGGGGGGGGGTCCCATTATCACTATCGCACTTGTGTGTCACATAATTACTACCGCACTTGCGTGTTCCATAATTACTACCGCACTTGCGTGTTCCATAATTGCTACCGCACTTGCGTGTCCCATAACTACTACCGCACTTGCGAGTTCCATAATTACTACCGCACTTGCGTGTCCCATAATTACTACTGCACTTACCTTTCTGCGTTTCCCTTGATTACTACCGCACTCGCGTGCCTCTTAATTACTACCGAATTTGCATGTCCCACAATTACTGCACTTACGTGTCCCATAATTAAAATTACTAATAACATGAATTTTAGAACAATTACGATTAGTTGATGTGCTGCTGTCCCCTAATGCTCGACAAAAAGGTTCCTATATCTTGAATTTTATCTTGACGTTAGATTCAGTATCGAAACTTCATTTGTAAGGATCCTAGGGCGCTGTAACGCATAAAATATTGCGAACTTGATTTCACTGGGCTATACTATTTAACTCAGACGGTGCTGTTCAGTGGATACAACTCCTTATGTTTCCTAAGTAGGTTTGTACATTTAACATAAATGTCCCTAGAAACAGAACTGTACTATACTATCTACTTAGGTTTGCGAGTTCCACCTCCGCTTGTGCTCCCATTGTCCCTTACTATTTTCTATAGACTTTTCGATGTAGAGGAAATCCCCTTAAGGGAACCTTGTCCCATTAGCTACGCCTTCGGCTCTCTCACTGTTTTTATAATTTTCTGTTCTTTCTTATCAGTTAATTTCCTGATCAGCTCTAAACCTTTAATAGGACTAAGATTTATATTTTTCACTACACTGATTACTTATCGGTCTTCTCTTTTTTACCTTTACAGCTTGCTGCTGCAAGCCACATCGAGGAGGCCACTTGCTCCAACTTCTGAGAGCTCCATATGGGCACAGCAGTCCTTTTATCACGAACTAATTCAATCTCTTGTTTATTAAGAAATTAAAAACGAAAATTAAAGACAAACTTAACTGTACTGATGTATATGAATTTCCTTCCCCCAATATTTTCTAAATCGTTTTCTACACAGCACTTTCTAACCTGCCCGCCCTCTAGTTTGGATATAAACGGCCACGGATCGCACTGTATAACACTTTGAGTGCCTGATTCACGTTGACATTCTACTTCAGTATTTTCAACTGCATCAGTTTCAACATCTATTAGAGTTGCTTCACATGCGGATCTTTTTGTCATAAGTTTGTCCATTGCTTTGCTGTAAATGGCAATGTAAAGCGAGCAGAAACGGGAGAAACTTAACCTTCTTACGCCAACCATATCATATGGCTCTGCAAACGAAATTGAGCGGTACTTCACTCCTTTCTGGGTGCTGTGCGGTACTCTTGCGGTAGTCGATCAGCCAGTAACGCATCACTAAACGGAACACGTATGATACTCGTTCCAAAAGCGTTTATTTTCGTAACAAACGCGCTCATTCCTTATCAGAAGAGTTATGAGTCGGTATGACATAACGTCACTTCAGTGTTAAGTCTTATTGTTTTATTAATTATTACTTTTACACGTCTTAAAACATTACTTTATTACATTATTATTTATCACCATGGATATATAATTATTAACCCGTTCGTCCAGTGAAATTGATAGGTACATATGAAATGTGTTTCTCCACAGATGGACACGTCCTGAATGCAAAAATCACAACTGACCTTTCGGGATACGCCCACTTTTCGAAATATTTAACTTTGAAGTTCTATTTTACCTTCGCCAGGGAGGTTATGTTTTCGTCGGGTTTGTCTGTCTGTTATTCTGTCCGTCTGTTACCAAAATAGTTAAAAAAAATCTGAACGGATTTAGATGAAATTTACAGGAATTGTTAGGTATGTTAGGAGGAACAGATGATTAACTTGGTGACTATCCGTCCGTCCGCTTGTTTGTTTGTTTTTCTGCCTCATTTTTCTCAACGCCACAACTCAAAAAACTATGGACGGATTTTTATGAAATTTTCATGAGTTGTTAGGTAGCTATATCACGAAGAGTAAATGATCAAATTTTTGTGATGATCTGTTCGTTACTTCGTCTGTTTGTCGCTGTGTTTGATTTTATGCTTGTTAGCGTAATAACTCAAAAAGTGTTCAATGGATCTTTATGAAACTTACAGGAGTTTTTGGTAATATTAAAAGACATAGATGATCAAATTTTGGTGCGGATCGGTTGGTTCGTTTGTATGTTTGACTTATGTTTGTCATAATATTTGTTTGCAGCATAACCTAAAAAGTTATGAACAGATCTTCCAAAAATTTCAGAAACTCTTACTACTATTAAAAGGCACAAATGATTAGGTTTTAGAGTTGATACACAGAAAATCATGGTTTCAGAGCCAATTTGAATTTTTCGTTACCATTGCCTTGCTTGGCGGAGGTATATGCTCTAAGAGTGCTCTAGTTCCCCATCTAATCTCAAGTATTTGTAGATCACTTTGCTCCATTTCTTTCTGATAATTTGTATAATACAAGAAACAACAGATTTGACTGACGTCCTGCACGTCTTGAAATCCAAAAGCGCTTTGGAAACTTCAAGGTATAAAAGCATACAACGAATTGCCAAACAGGCTTTTAGAGCCAACGTCACACTGCCTTTTTAAACGTCAATTCAAAAACTATTGTGTTGCACAGTACTACGATTTATGTTGATAAAAACCGACAGGTGCCTCATAAGCTCCCAAAAGTTTTCTATCGGCTTGTTCTCTCTTTTGACTGTATTGCACTAGCTTGATAGGTATTTTATTCTTTGTGAACTGCATATCTCAACTGTAGGAGAGAACGATAAACAGTGAACAATAATACTGAAGAAAAAAATTTGGTCGAGAATCCTCAACATCCCGATGCCAAACACAGGTAAAAGGACACATTTTAAGACGATAACACGAATGACACTCCGCTCGCAAAAGCTCAGCTTTCGAGATATGTCACTCCGACAGAGACGGGCATGTAACTAGTTATTGCAACGGCTTAAGTTACGAGCGTTACTTTTTGTAACGAGTAACGGTATCGCCTCAGCAATTTTAGAAACGTAACGAGTAACGGTCACGCCCAGGTAGATTTTGACAAAAGTAACAGAAGTTGCAGCTACTCCTTCCTCGTTACTTTTTCGAAATTTTCCCGAAATACGAGAGATGAGCTGTCGGTAAAGAGAAAGTTATGCCGAAGGAGTGGTATCATAATTTTAAATATATACGTACATGCAAATTTTAGGGAATTAAAGTATGGCCGTACGTACTTTTAGGATACACATATATTTGAAATTAATATAAGAATATCCAGCTCTAAAAATTACTTTAAAATTGTGTCCACAAACAAGCATCACGCATATGAGAGCGTATACCTCCGCCAAGCAAGACAGTGTTAATGAAAATTTCTAATTGGTCCTGAAACTAGGATTCCTTTTACCATAACCGAAATTCGGTCATTTGCGCATCATGGCCGTCGGTAATAACAATTTTTGTCATAGATAAGGAAAAATGTTCGCACATGATGGTTGAAATTTCGAGATGCAGATTTACAAAACTATATACTGGCTAAATTAACACCAGAGAAAAAAAATATTCTCACGATGTTTCGAACCTTTTTTTTGGGGAGACGGGGGGGGGGGGGAATTGTTAGGAAACAATGTGTACAAGCTCATATATATATCTCTACAAAAAATTAGTACATAAATATACATCAGCGGGCGTATTAAATTTACCTAAAATCTCAAATTTGGTAATTCCAATTATTCAGTAGTAAACTTTTTTAAAATTACTGTAGAAACAATAGTTCGCTTCGCTTTGTATCTAAACACACACAAAGCGGATAGGTCCCATTGTTCAAAGTGCCAATGTTGTTGTTTTTTTTTCATATTGCGGCCGAACGCGCATAGAGTTAAAGAAAATTACACTTAAGCATGTTCTTATACTCGTAATTTAAGTAAGGCACCACCTGTGTATAAATGCGAGATACCCATTGGTGTACATATTGTATGAATAAAACCAGTATTTTTAAGGTAGGAGATAAATACCGTGTTGTCATAGATCTGTAACTGTGTGTTGGTAATCGAAGCACCAATAGGCGCAGAACAATTAGGCGCGGGAAAGACCGCGCAGAAATCATCGAAGATGATTGGCCAAAGGCCCAGGAGGCGAGGTGGTCCTTATGGGATCGTGGAATTTTCTTCTTTCTTCTGTTCTTCCTCTTCTTTCCCGACTTCGGTTCCCATTCGGGTTGATCCTGCGTGGGAATGCCTTCGTGCATGGGTTCTCCGTTTCTGTCGACATGATTTATATCCCTTGCTTCTTCATCACCTTTGTTGTGGAGACGGAAGCGCAAGCTATTCAATAGGTTAATAATTTCAAAACCAATTTGAATTTTTCGTTAACGTTGCCTTACCTGGCAGAAGTATTTGCTCTCAGAGTGTTTTAGTCCAGCATCCTAGTATGTACAACTTCCCCCTGCATAAGGGTGCCACTTAATACACCCTTACAGGCGATGCCCGTACAATATACTGAACAGTTAAGTATATTGTTTGATGTTGAAACTCATTGCTAAATAAACTCTTGGCTGTGCGTGCTATTAAAATAAAAGTAGGCAGTTCACGTCAATCAAAAATTTTCTAGCCTATTGGATTGCGACGTAACTCTTGACATCCATATATTTTACGATTAACTCAATTAGTGGCATTTACTGACGAAGCTTTAATATTAAAAATTCGCGTGCTTCACAGAGAACAACTGTTCATAGTAAATTTGGCTTAAATACTTCCCCAAACAAATAAAAAATCACTCTCTGAGATGAATAATTGAAGGCACCAAGTTTTGCTCAATGTTGCCGCGCATGACATATGAAATTTACGAATGGCCGTCCCATCAAATAGCGATAGATGAGGTGCTGTTGAATAAGTGCATGAACGCATGCCAATGGATAAATACACGCACACATGTATACTGAGCGGCGAGTTTTAAAAGTTTTTTGTGGCCCTCATCTTCGTCCCACCTCAACCTAATGAACTAGTTACTATGGCCCATCTTGAAGACAAAGGCTTATGCGAGAACGTACATAGATTTGGTTGCTTCGGAGCAAACTCTTTTTCGTGCATGGGCTGAAATTGACAGAATACTGGCCATGCGCTTCGATTGCACCTCTTTTTGCAGCAGCTTCGGGTAGTAGTTGAGGTTGAAGGAGGTCACGTCAAATAGGACATTGACAACTTGGAGAGAAATCATTCTAGAATTGAACAATTTGGAAGATATTAGAAGTACCATTTTCCTTAATGTGAAAAATTAAGATATTCCTCGTTGCAAAACGTATTCTCCACCTGGTACTTCACACATCATTTTTTCCAAGACAAGATCTAAGCAGTTACAGCATAAAAATAAGCAGGTTGCTATACTATGCATTTAAACTATATTTTATGATAATTTTGTCGATGCAGTAGTGAGTTGGCAGGCTTATGGATAAGTGGATAGAGTTCTACTTACAAAAAAGAGACTGTTGAAGACGTACATGAAGTAGCTGCCGGACTTTTCTGCAGTGTGTACTCTCAGGTACATTTCTTCTTCATTGTCGTACTTATCCATGGTGTTGGACGGAGCTCGATGTGTTTTTAATCAAGTGACTCGTTCTTGTTGCTTAGTTTTAAATAGTTAAGGGGAGCCTTTCGACTCTTTCCACCTAAAAAAAATAACAGCAAAATAGTTGTGAAAATAATGAATTTTTATTGATGAAAAGCTGAGTGTCATAATGCAAAAAGCATTTTGAATGAATAATAGTACATTCAGTGCTATGAGCAAAAAAACATCGTTATTCGACTATAAAATTAGTTGATATAATTTTGATTTTTACGACTATCCAGTTTATGAACGCTGCTACGCTGACAAGCTGTCAGTTAAAAGAAGGAATTAAAGATTGTTGCATAATAGTTGTTGATTCACCGATTGCAGGTCCATTCACCCACCTGCTGACTGAAATATTAATGTCCGACGACAAAAGAATTTTAAACAAGCAAACAAACAAAGCAGAGTAGGGCAGAACAGAGCAGAGTATGGTAGAACAGGGCAGAGCAGGGCAGAGCAAGGCAGAGTTATGCAGAGCAGGGCAGAGCAGGGCAGAGAAGGGCAGAGCAGGGCAGAGCAGGGTAGAGTAGGGCAGAGTAGGGCAGAGCAGGGCAGAGCAGGGCAAAGCAGGGATGAGAAGGGTAGAGCAGGACAGAGCAGGGTAGAGCAGGGCAGAGAAGCGCAGAGCAGGGTAGAGCAGGGCAGAGCAGGGCAGAGCAGGGCAAAGCAGGGATGAGAAGGGTAGAGCAGGACAGAGCAGGGTAGAGCAGGACAGAGAAGCGCAGAGCAGGGCAGAGCAGGGCAGAGCAGGGCAGAGCAGGGCAGAGCAGGACAGAACAGGGCAGAGCAGAGAAGGGCAGAGCAGGGCAGAACACGGCAGAGTATGGCAGAACAGGGCAGAGCTATGCAGAGCAGGGCAGAGAAGGGCAGAGGAGGGCAGAGCAGGGCAGAGCAGGGTAGAGCAGGGCAGAGCAGGGTAGAGCAGGGCAGAGCAGGGAAGAGCTGGGCAGGGCAGAGCAAGGCAGAGCAGGACAGAGCAGGACAGAGCAGGGCAGAGCTGGACAGAACAGGGCAGAGCTGGGCAGAGCAGGACAGAGCTGGGCAGAGCAGGGCAGAGCAGGACAGAGCAGAGCAGGGCAGAGCAGGGCAGAGCAGGGCAGAGCAGGGCAGAGCAGGGCAGAGCAGGGCAGAGCAGGGCAGAGCAGGTCAGAGTAGGACAGAGCAGGACAGAGCAGNAGGGCAGAGCAGGGCAGAGCAGGGCAGAGCAGGGCAGAGCAGGGCAGAGCAGGGCAGAGCAGGGCAGAGCAGGGCAGAGCAGGGCAGAGCAGGTCAGAGTAGGACAGAGCAGGACAGAGCAGAGCAGAGCAGAACAAGCGAACGACTGAGCGAATGGACGGAAGGATGGTCGGTGGGTCGGACGGACGAACGAACCAACGAACAAATAAAAGAACACATAAACTAATGAACAAGCAAAAAAATACAAACGAGCTAACAAATAAACATACAGGAAAACAATTAAATTTTATAGTAATGAGAAAAAGACGAAATTAAATGACGCAACACAAATTTCAAAACATAAATTTTGTTTAGAAACTTTTTCATCATATTTAGAATATTCAAGAGCGTGGTGAACACCATGCAGTCCTAAACATTTACTACGACGCAGAAGTTTCTCGAAGAACACCAGCAGCTTCCTGTTTTTTTAACACCCCATAATTTCGTCCAGTCCGCCAAAGAATTGTCAACAATTTCAAGATATTTTGTAACCAGTGTATAAAAAATACAGCCAAAATACTGGGGAACTGTACGTCATTTGTACAATAATCAATTTCATACCTGAACGATGAATGAAGTACATGGATCACTATTGTACACTGGGGGTTTTGGATACACTCTCTCTGTTGGGACACCGTAGGAAACACAGCACAGGCTGAGGGGGGGGGGAGGATTCTATGAAGCTGTAGTGGGCCGTTCCTCTCTGGCTGATTCTCCAGATAGTACTCTTACGTATTTTTTACGGCAACACCTCATTTCTTTGTGCGGGGACTTGTGGGGAGGTAGAAGTCGTGCTGCTACCAAATATAACAAACAAACAAACGAAACATCCAATTTGCACCAAAAGTTAATCATAATTCTATTGTCGACAGATGATAAAATTTAACGTTTTGGGATAGTTTAAAATCCCATCATCAGAAACTCTACAACCTTTAAATGAAATGTTTTTTATTATCTAGATAGGGAGCCTACATAGATGTGGTCGGGGCAAGTCTAAAGAGCAAATGAACAGAGCTGCGTGGAGGAGCCGGATGTCAGCTCCTGTACACTGGGGTTTACAGAAAACTCACATTCTCAAACCTCAGGAAAAGTTTTTTCAGTCACTGCTACGCTCAATTCAAAATTAATGCAATAAAAACTTTACTATTCCTTGCAAGCCGTTTGTCCTCCTCCTATTTTATGTTCTCGAGAGAAGTTGACTTTCTCCGAAGTTTCTTTGAAAATAACGGTTGTCCGCAATATCTTCTGGACCACTGCTGCAAATTGTTCCTAGACAAGCTGTTTGATCCCGGCATTAGCAAACCTTCCGTCCGTAAATTAGACCTCATTTCACTCGCTTCCGTACTACAACAAAGCCTCTGTTGGTGCAGTAAACACATTGAAAACGTTCCTCTCTGAAGCCTACCCACATATAAACTTCAGATTTTCATACAAAAACACATTTACCATAGGGTCCTACCTTAAATTTAACCCATTAGTGCCCAAGCGTCCCTACAGGGACGCGAAAAACAGTTGTTTTGAGTGCCTCATTTTTCGCACAAGAAAACAGATATCAACTTTTTTATTTATTCAAGAGGTAAAGGGATAATAGCGCTACCCAAACAGTGCAGTGGCATATATTCTAAACAAATATTAGTATTCCTTCTGCACCATTTAAGTTGCTACATTTTTTTACTATGTAGCCAGGACATGGTACCCGGCCTGTGACCTACAAATT
>LQNS02278001.1:7672489-7688606 GCA_001587735.2 Parhyale hawaiensis
CAGCAGTTTCACAGCAAACGCTCGCGCGGGTTCCCAAGCGTCCCTGCAGGGACGTGTCAATTTCTGCTCTGCTGGGACGGATATTGAAAAAATTCCTGTCCGACATTCATATTCAGCCTAAAAAAAGCATGTGTATAAATTTTCACCTAAAAAATCCCATCGGATCGATGACCGGGTTGTAATGGGTTAAAGACAACCCCCCCACACCACTTCCGTCAAGTGTTAGCTACCGTTTCAAATGCAGAGGATGCAATGCCTCGTACATCGGTAGCACTGGACAACATTTCAAAGCCCGCATTGACCAACATTTAGGGGTATCCAGCCGAACCGGTTTACCACTTGCAACACCTTCACATTCAGCTCCCAGCCTACATGCTAAGCAAAACAACCATCTCATCAGCAAGAATGACTTCTCAATCATTGACGCTTCTAATCCAGTGGAACTCCCAAAATTAGAATCCCTCTACATCAACAGAACCAGACCCAGCCTTAACATTATGACCTCAGCTGTACCGCTTCACACAACCCTTGACTAGCCCACATCTGCCGACCGTCTTGTGCAGAGACCTTATTTTCATGTGAAGGCGAACACTCCCGTGACGCGTTACACATGTTACAGTTTAGTGCATACCACATTTGTCGCCGAGCGTTTCCGAAGGGAATGCTGCGGTAGCTAACCTGTCCCCTATGAGGCATTCCCGACCTTCTGCTTCCCCCACCCGAAGGGTGTGGCCGTACGCGTGGGCGCCATCTTTATGAAGCGCGATCCATGATCTACAGTTCCCTCTTCGATCGGTCGTGATGTACACAAAAATAATGCCTGCCCTCGGATTATGATATGGTTTCTTCGATAAATATCAGACGTCCAGAATTCCCAGTGAGATTAGGAGAAAGATGATGTGCAACTGCCTCCGACTACTTGCCAAATGAAAACTATATACATGAGTAGCTTCCCGTATCGCAGCTGATGACGTCGTTTCAGTGCCCGAAGAAGATTCAACGAATAAATATCCTGCATCGAAGAATGTATCCCTACCTAAGAAGAAGATGTCAACTTCAGTGAACAATAGGAAATGAACCAGCGTTCGCAATGTTAGATCTGACGTCGATTCACGTTGAGTTAATGGACACCCATGGTGCGGTAAATATAATCTCCTAGATGTAGCCTAATTGTAGGAATTGGACGCTTGAGGCGCAACGATGTAAATAAAACAGAAAAATTTAGCAGGCCCTTGGTGGTCTTGCTACAATAAAAATGGCAAGAGTGTTGAAAATAGGAATGTGATAAGCGTTATGTATAGATCATTAATAGATATTCATTAGCAAGAGAGTGTAAGAGATTTGCAAATATCGTGGTAATTATAGAAGAATGTATCAGTTGGGCTTACTAGTGTTACGTCTATAGAAGATGCGTGTGTGTCAGCCCATGTGTACGCCCTGTGGAAGGTGTAGGTGCGCTTGGTTGCGTTAGGTGAATGTAAGGCGTGCTTATCTTGGGCGCCGCAGCATGGGTGCTGCGCATCCCGTAAAAAAATAATTAGGTTGCAGAGAAAAACGACATAGCAAGATAGAAAACTCAACTAAAAATATGTACAGTATAAAAAATGTGCCAAGGTAGCGAGGTTTTTTCATCGGGAACCACAATCTCGATTTCGGAGCATTAAATTCGGGTATATATTACAAGTTTGTAATGTTCCGCTTGAGGGATGTTCTCGATTTTTCCTCGATTGTTTGTTTGAAATTTAGTAGAAAAATCATTCGTTTGGACCGAATGGAGTAAATACAGTCTGCTGGCATCACTTGTTTCGTTCATTTGTTTGTTTTGTGATCAATCTAGGCATAACTCTGTCCGCATTTCTTGTAATAATCGTTTCCGGTCCCTAAATCAGTCATTGCTTTGCTTTAAAACCCTGTAAAAAGGTATTGATTTAATTGTGTTTTCTTTCCTCTGCCATGACATTTCCTCCGCGTTTCTAAAATTGGAGGGCCACCCACCTCCAGATGTCGGGTTTTTGTGATGGTATGAGCCATGCAATGTACTTTGTTGTGCTAATTTATGCTGTAAACGTCGTGTCATTCCAGCTTGTAATTCTCCAAATACCAGATAAAATAATAAGCATATGTCATGAATTATAAATATTTCTCACACATTATTCATTATTAATATTATGACGTCACACTTTATTTATGATTGTCTAACTAGAAATGTATATATGTATATATATATATATATATATATATATATATATATACGCCCATACCGTCACGAAAAGCTCGTAACAGTGTAAGATGAATGTATACGATGAATGAATGACTTGAGTTCGCATGCGTTTGTGAACTGAACTGAATGAGTTATTCTCAATTTCTGTGAGCAGCGTTGAATAGAAATTTTTAGCATTTTGTGTTACGAAATCCTTATGACGTTTTTCTGTATGTTACGTAAGTACATGTCTAAAGAGACCACCCCCTGATGAATTCGTTGAGGGACGGAGAGAATATGTACATATACAGTTGTACACAGTACACATGCGAAGTAAGAAACTATTGATTTCTTATTGAATGGTGATTTTAGTTATTTTATTGTTCATATTCTATGTTTATTTATGATATCAAACGCGATATCAGAAATGTTATATTGTTTTTATAATTTAATCGAATTTAATTGTGTAATCATTATAATTATTTGAATGGATACGATATTGCGATGAAGGTAGCGGAATGACGACGATGTGTAATCATTATGATTATATTTGATGATATTGTTTTGTGATAATTCTTGAGAATTAGTTATATATGCCTGTGCGTCACCCACATTTACAGATAAGTTTTTTCGAAGGGTAGTTAAATTCACGTTTATACGCCAAAGGACATGGATGGCTACGTGACGCTGTCATGATGTTCAATTACAGTAATTATTTGATTAATCGAAGTTTTGTCTATGCGCCAAAGGCAAGCAAGATTAATTAAATTCAACATATCCAACATAAATCGTGTGTTTATAGTTATATGTACGACCAACTCGCCAATGCCGTAAATGACTAGTTAACCATGATTTTACATTTTACAATCGTGAACACTCTACATGT
Organism: Parhyale hawaiensis; assembly: GCA_001587735.2. Classification (NCBI taxonomy): domain Eukaryota; kingdom Metazoa; phylum Arthropoda; class Malacostraca; order Amphipoda; family Hyalidae; genus Parhyale; species Parhyale hawaiensis. The sequence goes on from LQNS02278001.1 coordinate 7,675,576, forward strand.
ACGTATGCATCATTACAGTGTACTGATTATATTTTTCCGGTACTGAACACATATCTACAGGAGATGATACGGGCTACCAGAGAGTTATTTATTGTTGTATTTATTATGCGTTATTGGTTATGATAACGAATTGATTTATTAATATTTATTGCATTTGAATACATTATTGCCAACTGTCCAATCGACGCAGTATTAGAGATAATATCACGGATGCATTGCAATGAGTTGGAAGATTTATATTATTACATTCGCCATGGAGGTTATGTTTTCGTCGTGTTTGTCTGAGTGTTTGTCTGTCTATCACCAAGATAACTCAAAAAGTTATAACCGATTTGGATGAAATTTACAGACATTGTTTGGTATGTTAGGAGGAACAGATGATTAATTTTTAGTAAAGATATGTCCATCCGTTTGTTTGTTTGCCTCATTTTTCTCGATGCCATAACTCAAAAAGTTATGAATGGAATTTGATAAAATTAATATGAGTTGTTAGGTATATAACAAAGAGTATATGATCAAATTTTAGTAATGGTCCGTTTGTTCGTTCGTTCGTTTGTCACAGTTTTTAACTTTATGCTTGATAGCACAATAAATCAAAAAATAATGAATGAATCTCTATGAAATTCATAGGGTTTGGTGGAAATGTTAAAATACATAAATGATCAAATTTCAGTGCAGATCGGTTTGTTCGTTTGTATGTTTGACATATGTTTGTCATAACGTTTGGTAACACTATAACTAAAAAAGTTATAAACGGATCGTCAAAAAAATTAAACAAACTGTTATTAATATAAAAAGGCATAAATGATTAGATTTTGGAGTTTATACAAAAAAATTATTGTTTCAGAACCAACTTAAATTTTTTGCTACCGTTGCCTCACTTGGCGGAGGTATACACTCTCAGAGTGCTCTAGTTTTTGATTGATTACGTTGATTATTTCCATGCGATGTGAAATATTGTTCGTAAATATTATTTTCATTATTTCTAAGAGAATTATAATCGTTATTCATTAAAATTACTTCAATGTGAATAATTGCCCATTATCTTGTTACATTTGAAGCGCGATGATGCATTGAGACAACCTTTGTTACATTTGCATTCGTTACCGTTTGCATATTTTTCTCTGAGGGCTAGAAGGAGATACGTTTTCTACTATCATTTTTAGGGGAACTACTTACTGTTTTAAGCACTACACATGCTTAGGAACACGAATACATATTTGTTATACGGACAAAGTTCGTGATGCATTCCAATTGCTGTTAATCACAAGCTTTCTGTGAATGTCTCGATAATTTAAGTATACAGACTATCAACTGTACAAATAGTCAATAGAACATAATTGCTGGCACCGTCACTATTGCGATAATTACTGTTATTTATTAATTAAAAAAAGTGATATCATTAATATAAATTGCCAGTGAAACATATACCACTACACCAATCGATACAAACATTGTCATTAGACACTTAATTGTTACAAATATATATATATATTCAGACATTAACAATGCCCACAATGCAAGTGATCGAGAGCTTGATAAATGTCTTGTTGCTTGAAAAACATAATTACCCGGATTTTGAGCAAAAATGGTACCCAAGAATATAACATAAATAATTCAAATAAGATCGTAACGTAAGATCGTAACCATTAACATTTAATTTTGCAAGTTGCCTAATGCTGCAATGATCAGAATATGACGTGCACATTTTGGTATATTGACGTGCTACTCATTTCTCTACCGCCGGTAAATAAGTTCAACTCCTCAATTTGACGCTTGAATTCATTTAATTAATTTTTGTTATAACTTCAGGAAGTAATAATAATTTGGGTGCGGAGGGATGTGACGGCGCCAATGCACAGAATATGTGATACGCCCTTGATTAGCTATAAACACTAGCTAGAACATACAGCAGCCAGATCATAGCACTGCCGACAACCATCCGGTCGGTGCAGCGCGGGTGTGACACTCAATCCCGCTAGAGGACCTGTCTACACTAAATGTCTAATATATAGAGTGCTTGTGCAAGAGACATTAGCATAGTGCACCAATATAGCCATTGCATAGTGCTATAGACTACCTGAACGTAATGTCAGTGATAACCTGTGCTATATACTATCAGTGATGGGCAGCGTTACATGATATCGGAGGTCGTTACCGTTACTTCAATAAAATTACTGGGGCGTTACCGATACTCCTTACTGCCACAAAATTACACGGGCGTTACCGTTACTGTAACGACCGTTACTTCGTTACTCGTTACATCTGAGTTCTTATTGTATAACTAATCTGAACATAGTACAAAATTTGCTACTGTTATAAACTATGTCAAAGCAGGCGTAACTTGAATTTTTTCCCACAGAGTTCGTAATAATATATTTATTGTAATGAAAGTAACAGTGTAGCATGTTGGTAACTGATATCTATTTTTCCTGAAAGAGAAATATCCGTAAAAGATTTAATATCTGTTGTGTGCAGAATGAGAGCTTTGCAACATACGAGAGCTACAGTATTAACGCGTCATGGCTTGTGTTATACATAGCACTTTAGTTAGTACTATTTTTTTTCTGGCGAAGCAGAATTCCATAGGCGTAAATTGGAAAGGAAATAGCTGCGTTGAATCTCATTTTCATGTAACCGACGGTTATTTATAAACAGTTGAACTTTGCGTCCTCAAAAATTTAATTGCGAAGAAAATATTTTTGAATTAAGCGACTGAAGTTGGCAGAAGCTGCATCCATGACAGTGATAACACGAAGTTCTGTAACTATTTTTCAAGAGCGGTGTATCTTTTCTTTAATGATGCGATATTACGATATTTGTGTATTTGTCCGTGAAACGGCGGCAAAAGATCGCATGGACGTATCTTTCTTGCACTTCGCAGTTATGATTTAGTTGTGCAATGCATATTGTTTCAGTTTACTTGATTTTTGTGATAGTGTAGCAGAAGGCGAACCCCACCATCTCTCCACTGCTAGTCAAGTCCTTCTTTCTTGGGTAGTAAAATATCACTGAAATCAGATTCACGTCTGGATGCAGTTAGTCGTACAGAACTGGTACAAGAAACCTAGAGAAAAATTTAGTATCATTTTGCCCTTTTTCTACAGCATAGTAATAAGAAACGTTATTTAAATCAGGCAAAACACTTCAAACAGCGCTTGTCGTGTGAGAAATAAATATACAAAAACATATTTGTCCTTGGATCGTTAAGTATGCGTCAAAGAAAATATCTCTTAGTGCTATCTTCGATCTAACGAGAAACGTTCAGCTCTCGCCAGCCTCGTCGAAAGTCTGACTATAGGGCTTTAAAATCTATTTTGTTACTTGAAAGGAATATGCATCGGCCGTAGCTTACACTAATCTTTATTTTCCACTCAAAATCCCAAGTGCACCCAATGGCAAGTTGATAAATATTTTCCAGTCAATATAGCGATTTCAAACAAAACGTAAACTGTTCATGGTGATACATACAATTTCGTGTATGTATAGAGGTCAATAGAGGTAGACTGTAATAGAATTTAAGGCACCAAAAAAGTTAGACTTTCTAAAAATTCCTTTTGCAATTTACCTATTTCCAGCACTCATATACATTTACGTGCTTCTCTCCATTAGACGCACTCTTTGCGCCGCCTAGAACAGTTATTTTATTATTACCTCCGCCAAGAAGGTTAAGTTTTTGTTAGGTTTGTCTGTCTGTCTCTTTGTCTGTAATTCTATTATTCTGTCTGTCACCAATTGCATACCTAGTCAATCGAGAGCATCGTTTTCATTTACACGGTTAAACTCGATGTATGAAAAGATTCCATATTCTCGATGACATTTTACAGGTAAATCGAAGATAAGTGTTTTTGTATCGAAAAGGAATGGCACTTGAAAAAATATCAGACACAGCATCTTTCATTATAGAATTTTAGTATCCTTGGAGTAAACGATGACAAGGCACCATCACAAACTCTATGCAGCTACTTTGTACTACCACACTCATTAGTTTTACACTAGAATTATCAAATGAGCTCGAGTTACCATCCAGCTTAGGAGATTGTTATTATATTCGACTGACTCTTACAAGCAAAAATCAAGAAGAAAGATCCATCTGACATCACTAAAAAGCAACTTTGGTTTATATGCAAAAATGTGATCTTGGCATTAACTGAACTTTTTTCTAATATAATACTCAGCAGTTTCTAGATTGACATGTGCGAGCAGTCGAAGAAATAAGTAAAGAGAGCACAACCCATCTTTAAATTTAATACAGTGACATAAAGCGCAGCTGATCTAAATATCGCTGTCATATTGTTTTGTGAACTAAACTCGTTCTTTTTAGCTGTGAATCCAAATTCCTAAAACAGTAATGACTTATCCAATACCAAAAATTCAATTGTTCCACTCGAAAAATAATATTTTGTTATTTATGCTAGGGGAGAAATTTCAGCTAAATTTGCAATGGAAAATAATTCTCAGTGAAACATGTGAAATAATATTCAAGCTTCGTCAACAAATACAACTAACTGAGGTAGTCTTGAAAAAATTAAAATCAAGACTCATGTTTCAGTCCATTACTTAAGTAAATTATTGACTGATGTGAACTGACTATCTCTGATTTATTGTTCATAGCCAAGATTTTACTTAGTCTGTGTATTCATAATCTGCTTTCTAAACTACAGCACCCTGAGAATGCATTACACCGCTAAGCAAGGCAACGTAAACGAAAAACTCAATTGAGATTTATTGATCATCAGTAAAGTTTGATCATTTGTGCTTCAGGACAGTATCAACAGATTCTGTATTTTTCTTGAAGATCCGTGTGTATCTTTTTGAATTATGTTCTGAGAAACTTTAGTCAGCCCAGCATAGGATCACAATGATAATCACCAAAATTTTACCAGTGGTGTTTTCTCACATTTCTAACAATCCCTGCAAATTTCATATAGATCAGTCCATAATTTTTAGAGTTATGCCACCACTCGAAAAAGAGGCAAGCAAGCAAAGCAAAAGCAAAAAGCAAAAAGCAAAAGGCAAAAAGCAAAAAGCAAAAAGCAAAAAGCAAAAAGCAAAAAGCAAAAAGCAAGAAGCAAGAAGCAAGAAGCAAGAAGCAAAAAGCAAAAAGCAAAAAGCAAAAAGCAGCAAGCAGCAAGCAGCAAGCAGCAAGCAAAAAGCACAAAGCACAAAGCACAAAGCACAAAGCACAAAGCACAAAGCACAAAGCACAAAGCACAAAGCAAAAAGCAAAAAGCAAAGAGCAAAGAGCAAAGAGCAAAAAGCGGAAAGCGGAAAGCGGAAAGCGGAAAGCGGAGAGCGGAGAGCGGAGAGCGGAGAGCCGAGAGCGGAGAGCCGAGAGCGGAGAGCCGAGAGCCGAGAGCGGAGAGCGGAGAGCGGAGAGCCGAGAGCCGAGAGCCGAGAGCCGAGAGCCGAAAGCTGAAAGCCGAAAGCCGAAAGCCAAGCCAAGCCCAGCCCAGCCCAGCCCAGCCAAGCAAACAAACAAACAGTTGAATGAATCTAAGCTAAAGATCTTCTGTTCTTCCTAACTTGCGTAAAAAACCCTGTAAATTCGGAAAAATCCAATTATAACTTTGATTAATCTTGGTGATAGACCAACAAGCAGACAAACCTGTCAGATAAGCAGATAAACTCGAAAAAACATAACCTCTTTGGAAGAGATAATAACTGCCATGAACTGCAACCGAAGTTCTACCGTTGAAATACTGGTATTGATGACAATTTCGTGGCCACTTATCATTCAGCCACGTTAAAAAATGATTACCTCCACCGAGGAGGTTATGTTTTTGTGGAGTTTGTTCTTCTGTCCATCACCAAGGTGACTAGAAAATTAATGACGGATCCTTGTGAAATTTAGTTGGATTGATAGGGCTGGTAAGGGGAACAAATGATTAATTGAACTTTGGTGATCCGTGCTACTGTTGTTGATTTGTTTATTGGCCTGCATTTTTTTTTTCTTGGAAGTATCACTCAAAAATTTACGGAGGGATGTTATGCAATTTGTATGAATTATTAGATATGTTATTATGAGCAGATGATCACATATTGGTTGTCTGTTTGTCCGTTTCTCCTTAAGCTTAATTTTATATTGATCAGAAACATAATTCTAAAAGTTATGAACAGATTGTCATAAAATTTGTATTAATAGTTAGAAATGTTGAAATGCCCAAATGACTAAAGTTTGGTGATGATCGCTCCGGCTGTTTGTGTTTGACCAAACTTTGTCATCGTATTTGTCATAACATAACTCAAAAGTTACGGACGGATCTTTAAGAAAATTACTGAAACTGTTATTACAGTCAAGAGGCACAGATAATAGAATTTTTGTGATGATAAGAACTCTTATTGTCCAGTAACAGCAATTTCCGTTACTTTTGATAAAATCTACTCTGGCGTTACTGTTACTCGTTACGTTGCAAAAATTGCTAAGGCGATACCGTTACTCGTTACAAACAGTAACTCCCGTTACTTAAGCCGTTACAGTAACTAGTTGCATGCCCATCTCTGTATACTATGAATATATGGAATACGAGTACATCTGTGTCTTACTTCCAGCAGCTGGCGATCCTACTGTTGTTCGTGAAGATAGTGGGAATCCAGCACTATCCCCGATACAAGCGATAGGATATCCCTACAGACATACCTACAGCTATTATTGAGAGTGTCTGCAAGCAGTTCTAGCTGGGAACACTTCTATGACTCTATAGACACTAATGCTGGTGAGGCTTGACAAAGCAGCGGCAACGCGAACCAGTGTGTCTACGCCGAGTCGGGCCGGTTTGGAGGTTACATAGCAAGACCCCCAACCTGAGCCGGCACATGGTCCCTATCTAGATAATAAAGAAGACATTTTATTTATAGGTTGCAGACTTTCAATTTTCTTTTCTGATTATGGGATTTTAAACTATCTCGAATCGCTAAATTTATCATCTGTCGACATTAGATTTATAATTAGATAATTTCCTTACTTTTAAAAATTAAACATTTATGTCTTTTAACATTACTAACAACTCCTGTAAATTTCATAAAGATCGATTCAATATTTTTTTAGTTATTGAGCCAACAAGCATGAGATTAAAAATAGTGACAAACGAACGAACAAACCGATTATTGCAAAAATTTGGTCGTTTAGTCTTTGTAATATACCTAATAACTCAAGTAGATTTCATCAAAATCCGTCCATAACTTTCTGAGTTACGGCATTGAGAAAAATGAAGCAAACAAGTAAACTGATGGACGGATCTTTACCAAAAGTTAATCACCTGTTCCTCCTAACATACCTAACAATTCCTGTAAGTTTCTTCAAAATCCATCCATAACTGTGTGAGTTATCTTGATGACAAACAGAAGGACAGGCAGACAGACAGAGAGACAGACAGACAAATAAACAGACAAACCCGACGAAAACATGTTACCTTGGCGGAGGTAATAATCGAAAGTTTACAACTATAGTGTGAAAATTGTAACAATTTAAACTGCTACAGTTTTCGAAGGTAAGTTAATAGCGGGCAAGATGAAGTCGGAAGCCGTGGCTATGGCATGGCAACCGAATTAATCGAGTTAGCTCTAAGCTGCACACCCGGCATCGCTGTACACAGATGAGGCTACTCAAGAGTCGTAGGTCAAAGAGCGTGCTTCATGTATAAACTAAAATAGTGTATAAGAGCGTTTAATATAATCGTTGCTTTTTTAGAAAAGAGAAAACAATAGAGAACCATGGAATTTCCACCGGTCCCGCTAGTAATAATAATGATAATAATAATACCTTCATCCTCGAACAAATAGAAATTTGTTGATTTTTTGGGTAATAGCGAAGACAATACGTGCCCCAGTTCGTACAACAGAGAATGTTATCTTAATATGATGGAAAAACCAAGAAGCGACGGAAACCCGTAAACAAGGAAGGCACCATTTGTTGGGACGGCGTCATCGTCTGCAGGAAGTGTGTGACTCGTGACCCAATTCCATGCAGCATGGATGTGCGGCAAACAAGAATCCTGAACTCAGTTGCCACAGGTTTGACTACCTGAACTCAGTTGCCACAGGTTTGACTACCTGAACTCAGTTGCCACAGGTTTGACTACCTGAACCCAGTTGCCACATGTTTGCACTACCAAACGTCCACAGCACGACACCCTCACAAGCGCACCTCCACTCACTCACAAGCTATTCAAGATAGTGACGAAGTCATTGGTGGTCCTGTTAGGTAAGGTGAGCAAAATGATATCTTGTCGGTCGTGAGAAGGTTGACGAATCGTACACATGTACGGTCTTACGAGAATTACTGCTTTATCGTGGCGGTGATAAGTTCGGCGCAGAACTTGAGATATGACCGCAGGCAATGGTTCGAGATATCCATGATTTCACTTCAATGTGCTGCAGCCCGCAGCGTAGGCACTTGGCAGTATTGGGTATCATTCTTTGTGGCCCTAATCGCCTTTATGCCTGTCTTAGCTTTGCGTGTGATGAAACACAAAAGAATTTGTAAATAAGACACAAATATAAGAATCATCGCACGGCACTGCAATTAAAATTATTGTTGCAAAGCAACACACTACTGTTTAGAAAGGCTAAAATTGCCGACAATAAATATGAATAATAAAAACTTTCTTTTAATTTGTTTGATTTGTATATATTGCTTATAGTTATTTTTAAGAAGCTGTTTACCATTACTGAAAGTTTTTTGTGATTGTCCTGTAGAATGGGAGAGCGCTTAGGTCGCACTTTTTCTTTGGTAAAGCGGATGATAACTTGTCAAGTCCACGGTACTTCGCATGCTCGCTAGTTTGCGATTGCTGGAGGTCAATTTGCCAGTTGCAAGTGAGTAACTTTTAAATTTAAAATAGGATGTTTCCCTGTTGCTGTATTTTTAAAGAAAACTAAATATCAAAATAAGATGGTTCCCTATTCCTATAATTTTAAAGAAAACTAAATATTTTGATTGAAAATGCTCACGTGTTCTAGAAATGTTCCACATAGTTCTTTAAAGACTGCAGTAATGTCATCGACGTACCCGCTCTAAAACAAGTGTAGACAACAGTACCTGTTGACGAATATTGTGCACCACGTCCTACATTGTGATAGTATTAACTGATCTTAGTTTCTAATGCAACTTTAGTATTAAGCTGTCTCCTGTGTACCATTCCATATGTGTACCTAATAAAGCATATTATTATTATTATTATTGTTATTATTATTGTGATTGCAGCCAAAGCGACGGAGACTCGTGGCCCCATTTTCGTTCCGGTAATTTGATGCCGAATTTGATTGTCAGATTCAAATTATGGGAATACTATTAACCTTGCCTGAATGCAATCATGAAATCACGACTCTGTCTACTGTCAGATTACTTCTCGTACGACTAAACGATCCTAGCAACGATCGACCTTAGCCTGCTGACAACTCATAAAATACCAAATACGCGAGCTTTCCATAGGATTGTATGGAGAGGGTATATAACATAGGTATATAAATCCCGTATTTTGGCAACAGAATCATCACAGCATTGCAATATTTCCAATAGCACCATTACATTATTGTTCTTCGTGATGATACTTACATACTTACTGGTATAGGAATGCCGACTTACGGCATCATTGAGCAAAGAAATAACTATGGCTTTGTAAAACACAAGAACCACTGATATGCTGACCGATGAGATCTAAACCTGAATGTTCAACTTGCGATGCCTGCCACATCAGCCAAAAATGAAAGAGAAATTTCAAACGTGCGCCAGAGAACATGTAGAATGTGAGGACAGGTTAGAGTCAGCGGTTCAACTACGGCTGCAGTCATCATCACGTGGTGGTGGTAGCTGTGACGAAGACAATGAAAGGTTTTCCATGTGTGTATAGACAAGAGCAGATCCAACCGTGGGGGCAGAGAGATTGTTGCATCCAATGGTGTCTCAGAGTGGCGTGCTACTACAGCCAGCGCATACTGGGATTGAATAACGCTTATATACGTATTCTAATAAAAAAATAACGCAAGAGAACAAGCAAGTTGTAGCTGGAAATCCTTCAACTATTGTTTCATTAGTTCCACTTTTACTTCCAAATCTGGAGACCGTTTTGTGAATCACGTCCCATTTTCAAGTAATCACTTCCTGTTTCTCGTATTTTATCAGTTCTGTTTATATAGAACGCACACTATTGGAGCATTTCAGATTAGTCCTATAATTTAATGTTATTCCTAGGACAAAGCTAAGCACGAATATCTAAAGCAAACTTAGAATGCTAGCAAACTTCCAAATGCATATATAAACTCAACGTCCAACAGTGACCTAGTGTTATAAATTTGTTTCATCAATTAACGCTGCGTAGACTGGTTAAGTTGTCATACTTCATGTTAATCACGCATAATAATGTTTCGCATTTTTCAATTTCTGCACTTATATTTCTAGCAACGTTGACAACCAACTTGACCGTTGCTAGAGTACCCGCGCTGTCAAAAATAACATCGAAGAATTTAAGACGACCCGTTTTCATCTCATTTGCCATTGTCACTAATATGCTTCCGCAGGATACTCTACAACAGCCGATTCAAATTGTCATAAGAGATAAATGCTCTCTCTTTCAATTCACCTAAGGAGCCCAATCGTCTTCCACCTTAGCTCATATGCGGAAAAAATCTTACATTAGCTGCCAGCAAAGTATTACTGAACTTGAATAAATTACCCGCTGCGAATCCGACCTGCCGAATAAGCCTTCAGTACATCGAAGATTTTTAGTAGAAGCGAAAACTGCTCCGTCGAAAGAAAACAGAAAGCTGAAAGAAATAACTATGACTACTGCCCGTGAAAAATCCTCGCTTTGTCTGCTCATCCTTGATCAACTACTGAATTTATACGTCGTAAACTGAGAGCAAACAAATGTCTCGATGTATGGAGAAAGTTATAAAAATCAGACTGCATGGCTGCCCTGAGAGAAGCTGTAATCTGCTATATACTCATCCGCTAGTACCTACCTACCTTTTGTGCCACGCTCTTCAATAACAGATAAACGGAAATTAGAAATGCGCCCTTTCTAAGTTTTAGAGTCCGCTATACAATCTATGTTATCGTTCAGGAGTCAGGGAGAGACAGATTCTTTGCTTTAGGGCAGGAAAAAATTCGAGTATTAAACACAATATGATAAACACCGTCGTGTGTATATTTGTTTTCATAATGTAGAAAGAAATTTGTTTTCTTCTTTTCTAGTGATTAGTTTTCTTCTTTTGTAGTATGGTACTCTCATCCTTTGTTATTACTTAAAGGTCGTAATGATCGACTTCTCTCGTTGGGAGACGTAGTGTTCGTCGTCTGGAATAAGAGTTTAAGGAACTCTTTCCAATTCCTAGCGGTAAGTAAACGACGTCACTTCACGCTACTAATATTTTATTTCACACAACTTAGAGAGATACTGATACAGTAACGTAGTATATGGGAAGTCTATGCGATCCTACTAGTTCTTGCTTCTAGATGAGAAGTCAAGTTAGAATGCAGCAAACGTAGTACTAGTGAAGCCATGGCTATTCTATTCGAAAAGCTTCGTTCCGCTCGATCCTGAGGTTTAAATACCTTGCGAGCAGGGGCAGCGACGCAAACAAGTGTAGCCTCACAATTGGCCGCATGAGAGAGGACCGCCTCATCGGGCGAAGTCTCCGGTGGGGCAAAGCCCAAAACCCTGTTAACGGGGAGGCGGTCTAGTGAAGCTTGCACGGCAGATCGATGGAGGGAGGAAATCGCTGAGCGGTACTCTGGGGAAGGCATGATAGTGTCAGTAAGTAAGTGGATGATGTAGAGTTGGAATTTGGTTGCTAAGTTGTAGCGGATGAGACGGGGACCAGCCTGTGCGGTGACAATAGAGTAGGCTGGGGGTTCGAGACGAAGGGTGGAAACAAGGTATTGACGGCACTGGAGGTCGAGAGATTGATCGACCCTCAGCAGCTTGAACTCGGAGTGGAGATGGTCCGCGGAAGCCATGCGGAGGCAACCGGTCATAGTGCGGAGAGCGGCGTTTTGAACCGTCAGCAGCTTGCGAACTGCGGGCTGGCGAGCCCCAGGATACCAAACTAGAGCCGCGTAGGTGAAGAGAGGTCGGAAAAATGCCCTGTATGTGAGGAGCAGAGTCTCCTTGCACTGGCCCCAGCGTGTGCCCGCCAGGGTCTTGAGCAGTCTGAGGCGGCTGGAGGTTCGAGCGGCTGTGGAAGTGATGTGCGGTGTAAAAGTGAAGTGGGTGTCACCGCTGGGAATTACCGCTCATCATAGGAATCATTCCACGCAACAATTGTGCAACTCAAACAAGGCCTCGAAAAACAATGGCTACAGTAATTTATTTTTTTTTTTTATGGCGCACTAAAGCACTACCTGGAAAAGAAGCAATCTCTCGAAACAACAGAAAATCACAGTATCATCCAAGTATACTACAGGAATCAAATGTCACCAGCTTATAAAACGGACGAACGTATCATCAGAATTATCATACACAATAACTTTACCTGCAGGAACCCCGAAGATAAACTTAAACTTACAATATATTACAAGAACAAGAAAACCGCCCAGCTTCTTATGAAGAACAGCCTGCTCAACCTTCTGAACTCCAGCAGAAGAACGCCGTGTACGAATTCATATGTAATGTTGGAGACTGTGAGCTCTACCCAAATTCGTACATTGGCATAACGACGACAACTTTATCCAGAAGGCTTACGATGCACTTCCGATCAGGCGGGATTGCCTCTCGCACTAAAAACACCCATTATCAGCAAATCACAAGGCAACAGCTAGTCAGTGACACCAAAATCCTTCGGAAAAACTGCGACAAATATCAACTTCCCTTAAAAGAGGCAGTACTCATTAAACTTCACAAACCGGCCATCAACTCCTAATTCACAGGCATCGAACGGTGAGTGGAGTGAAGAGAGGAGAAAATTAGAGGATAGTGGGAGAGATGTTAGTAGGTAGAGAGGAAAATGGAAGAAAGGTGAAAATAGAAAAAATAGGAAGAGAATGAATGACCGGGCAGTGCCGGTTTAATTAGGGTAGGTTATTTCATTAT
>LQNS02278001.1:7714211-7726056 GCA_001587735.2 Parhyale hawaiensis
CTAGATACAGGCAAAAAGTATCTAGATACTACATTTAGATACAACATTTGAAAAGTATCTAGATACAGCATTTAGATACAAAAAAGTATCTAGATACAGTATCTAGATACAAAGTATCTAGATTCTGCCCAGCTCTGGTAACACAGAGCCATACGCTCGTTACTTGCTTTGGCAAGAGCATGGGGCTGACTGACTAGCAAGGGGCTGACTCCTCAGAAGGGAGTTCAAAAAATTTTATGCACCCAAATTTTCTCCTTTTGATGTTTAATATCATCTACCAAGATTTTTGCACCAATCCCACCTGCGACACCTTCCTCCCCTACCCTTATAGAAGAAACAGGAAGAGATCTGTTAAAGCAATTATAGTCAAATTTTTTTAAATTGGCCCTTGAGGGCGGAGCGTCAGATATGTCACGTGACACTCATTGTGCCACATATCAATAATTAGAAGTTTTAAAAGTTTTTTTTTTCGCTTTCTTTGCAGATAATACATGTTTCTATTTCAATTTAGAAATTATTTTATATTAGTCTGGGTAATTAGGTTAATAACAAAGATCCATTGAGAATATTTTTATTTAAATATTCATTACGTTTGGCACAGTCTGTTTCATTATTGCCAAGCCTTCACCAAGTAAACCGTAGTAAACAACGTAGTAATTACGAGACCATAGAATACGTTAGTTACAAATATGGCTGACTGTTCACCGGTTCATTCCAGCTCTTCCAACTCAGAGTTTTTGCACAGCAAGGAGAAGGAAATGATTTACAATGTCCACAAATATTTTTGTGATGAAACAAATCACTGTGATTTCGTAATACCTCTTGATAAGGCTGTTGCTTGTACTGCGAAAGTAACAAAAGTATCTGAAATAACTGTTAAACGGATTCGTTCAAAAAGAATGGAATCGTCATCAGAGCGGCCTGAGTTCAGTTCACCCCTATGAGAAAGCGTTTTGCCACTGTGACGAACATAGATGATTTTGACAAAAGTGTCATTAGGAGAACTGTTCTGTCATTGTATAATAGGAATGAAATCTCTACTTTAATAATAATTAAAGAAGAAATAAGAATAAAAAACTATCATTCAGTGGCAGTATTTCTTCATTAAGGAAAATCATGCTTAACGTAGGATTTGAAATTGCTAAAGTTGACGGCAGAAAATTTTTAATGGGGACGAGTGACGTCTCAGCAGCCCGTACTTCATTTCTACGAGATGTAAAGGAAGTCAAGCACTCGTCCAAAAACGTTGTATATTTATATGAAACATTGATTAATAAAAATTACCTTGTTTCAAAACGCTGGAAGGACACGACATCGTCAGGAGGAAGCGGAGTAAAACAACCGTCAGGAAAAGGAAGTCGACTAATTATCCTTCATGCTGGCACGAAAGAAGGTTTTGCGGAAAATGCAGAGCTCATTTTTCAGGCAAAAAACGATGGAGATTACCATCATCAAATGAATGCTGCATGCTTTGAAGACTGGTTTCGTACGCAATTTATTCCAAATATTGCGCCGCATTCCGTAATAATTATGGACAACGCATCCTATCATTCAGTGAAGATTGAAAGAAGACCGACAACATCATGGAGGAAAACAGCAATATAAGACTGGCTCATGAAGAAAGGACTGGAACCTCAAGAACATTCAACCAGGGCACAATTGCTGGAAGCTGCCAAAAAAGTTGAGGTCAAAACTTCCTATATCATTGACAAAATTGCTGAGGAAGCCGGCCATCGAGTGTTAAGATTGCCCCTTATCACTGTCAATACAAGCCTATTGAACTTATATGGGCGCAGGTTGAAAACGATGCTGCTAAGAAAAACATTTTCAAAATGGAAGAGCTTACAAATCTGGTAAGACAATCTCTGCCATTGGTAACACATCAGAATTGGTTGGAAGCAGTACGACACGCACAGAAGCTCCATGATGAAGATGGAAAGACAGACATCGCAGCTGAGAAATTCATCGAATCGTTTGTTGTACATATATTTGAAAATTCAGAGGAGAGCGATGAGTAGAAGATCATGAACGTAATAGACTATTGTATTTCAGTGACGTTTTCCAATAAAATACTGTCTTAACAATGTCCACTCATTATTCGAATAGCTGTTCCTTTTTCATATATTTACATTTGTTAAATATATTTTGTCGCAAAATTAAGTTATTTATTTTATAATTATACTTGCACAACAACTAACGTCCCTTTATCCCTTTCTTTAATTGGAGCAGTTTCAACTTAAATAACATAGTTCACGTAACATGAGCCAGGTTTTCAATGGGTAATTTGCGTATAATAGAAGATAGATTTGGCAACGTTGTGGGAACGCCCCGTGGGCCAAGACAGATCTTAATTAATTGATCTTAATTAATTTTGCAGAGATTTTTGGGAATGGCTGGATCGAGGAACAGAGGATCATTAGACTGATGGAAATCCGTTTAGCCGTTTGGGTGTCTTTTTGTCTGCTTCTTTTCCTTTGAAACATAGCTATAGACATTATAGACAGATCTTCCAGCAATTTGCACAAATTTTTAGGAATATAACGGAAAATAAATGACCAAATTTTTGTGACGGCTGTTAGTCCGTTTGTTTGCGGGTCTTTCTTTTTAATTTTATGTTAAATAATCAGCAACATACCTGAAAAAGTTATCGACGGATTTTTAGAAATTTTACTTAAATTGAGGAAAAACACAATTGATTACGTTTTGGCGATGATCAGTTATTTCGTTTGTGCACTTGATTAATATTTGTCTAAATGTTTGTCGAATCATGACTCATAAAGTTTCAGACGAATCTTCAACAGAATTACAGAAGCTGCTATTATTGTGAGGAGATACAAATGATATAATTTTCGTCATGATATATATAGAAGAAATTCTAGTTGCAGGACCAATTTCGATTTTTCGTACACAGTGCCCTGCTTTGCGGAGGTCGTTTACCTCACTCTGCTTTCTCTGCTTTAGTACCGTACGTCTTTAGCTTTCGTGCAGGTACAATTCTGCAGCGAAAAGGAACAAGGATGATTTTCCTATCAATTACATTGTACATGCGAGGCCGCTATTCTATCTATAAAAAACTAGAGAGCACTCTGAGAGCGCACACCTCCATCAAGCAAGGCAACGGTCGGGAAAATTCAGATTGGTTCTGAAACCATGATTTAATTCGTATCAACACCAAAATCGAATCACTTGTGCCTTTTAATAGTGTTAATAACTTCTGTAACTCTCATGAAGTTCCGTTGATAACTTTTTGAATTATGGTGCTAACAAACATTGTGACAAACACAAGTCAAACACACATACAGACCAACCGATCATCATCAAATTTAATCATTTATGTTGATTACCATTAGTAACAACTCTTATAAATTTTTTAAAGATCCATCTGTAACTTTTTGAGTTATTGTGCTAACAAGCACAAAATCAAACATAACGACAAACGAACGAACGAACAAACAGATCGTCCCAAAAATATGGTCATATAGTATTTGTTTTGTACCTAACAACTCATACAACTTTCATGCAAATCCTTCCATTTATTTTCGAGTTATGGCCTTCAGAAAACAAATAGACAAATAAACAGAGAGACGATCGGATTTTCACCAAAAGTTAATCATCAGTAACTATTAACATGGCTAATGATCCCTGTAAATTTCGTATCGATCCGTTCATATCTTTTTGAATAATTTTGATGACAAACAGGCATACAGAATAATTGACAGACAAACACGGCAAAAAACATAACCTCCTGGTGTAAGTAAGAACAACTGTCGCCAATATTAAGGTACTTATCGTATCGTTTAATTCGTGTTTGCATCCACTCTTCATGGAAGTCGACCTCCTGATGTTCTTCATCTTGAATATTCGTGCGGCCGATTTAAAATTTGTAACCCATCCCCGTACGTCACTGGTCATGATATTTCTTCAGTTAACGACGAATTTCAGCTTCTTCCACGTCATTTGCGCTAAGAAAACGAATCTCCCTTCGTATTTCACAAGCGGTAAGAGCCATCTATAAAAGTTGTGTTTGAAACAAACATACAAACCAACGAATGAATGAAGCATCACCGAAAATTAGTCATCTGTATCTGCTAACATGCTAACAATCCCTTTAAATTTCGTGACGATATATCCATTACTTTTTGAGTTATCTTGGTGACAGTTGAACAGAAAAATAGACAAACAGATAAACCCGACAGAAACATAACCTCCTTTGAGATACACAAAATGCGTAAATTAGTTTGATTTTATATGACGTGTCCCTTACATTTTAATATCATGAACGTTCTGATTTTATGTCACAATTTGTTGCCATGGCTTAAATTAGATCAATGAGCTTTCGTTTTTCTGGCTAATATATGCAAATTTTGAGCTTTCCCAGTGCTCAATAAAAAAACATATACTAGTTTCCTTCACTTCGTAAGGATCGTTCTGATCGTTATGCTCGTTACTGTATGTTGCAGACAGAAACAGCACTGAATTTTCTTCGTCGCCGGCAAGCCATTCCCATTTAGATAAGCAGCCACAGCAGAAGCCTGAGGGCCATAACTTAGCACCCTATTCATCGAGTGAGCGCGTACACAAAGTCTTCATGTACGTTTTTGCCGTAAGTTAAAAAGTCTGCGGAAATTATGCCCAACATTCCAAAGTTGGTAAATTAGGGCAACCTACGAAAAATTGCATATGTTGATAGTTATACGAAGTGCCTTGTATAGATAAGTAGTCGAACTTTTATTGGTCCAGTTTTCGGGGGGATTGTGTGAGCCAAACTATCGCATTTGCAAGTCAAAAACTGTAAAAATGAAATAAAATGTTTATTACTTATCTTAATTGTGATAGAACGGCTGCACAGTTGATGATAATGTTACCTGCCGGCACTTCATCAAACGCTGAACTTTTACGTGTGAAAATTTTACAGATATCGATAATGTTAAATTCACTCAAATTTATTGAAGAAAAAGGCATGGTAATCAATATTTACAGGTTTCTGAAGCTTGTACTCAGTAAGCTTTTGTCAAATTTTTATTTATTGCAACGTACAGCCCTTGCTATTACGCTAAACTTCTGCAGGTAAAAATTTCACGAAAATTTCTCAAAGGAAACGCTGGTAATCTGTTGAGGAAAAGGGCTACAGCGGCTGAAAAATCTGAACAGGACTCTTAACAAACTGAGCGACCTAGTGTCTGGTAAATTCTGGGGCGGTCACGTGGTGTACTTCACAGAACGGTCCTATTGGCGACTCATCTTACGGGCGCCAGGTGCAATAATCGTATTTTCTGAAACCTCCGAAAGTCAGTCAGCGCGCATCTTCGTGAGAGGTTGTGCGCCTGTCTCATGCCGCACTACAAGCTTCTGACGACTGGACCGCTGTATATTAGTAGTAATAAATTCAGTCTTCACGACTTTAGAGGACTCTGAACTGCTGTCCTGAAGTCTTCTGGGGGATGTGTACTCATCTTCAGCCTGCGGTGAAGTTGGAAGTCGTATCGCTGTTTCTGCCGATAGTTGGATGGGTGAACCTACATTCTGCAACAACGAGACTACGAAGCCGTCACGCAACAATTGTGAAGACCAGGCAAGTCTATGGAGCTCTTGTGGGTCGATAAAGGTACATACTGGCTGGAAGTTGTCGATGTGGTCGCCTGCTGGAGAGGTCCGCCAGCTATAGTCTCTCTTATAAGAGGTCAACCAGCTGTTGAAGGGTCGACAGTCGCCAGGTCGCTCCGGGATTTGAAAATAGTCTTGTAAACAATAGAAAAACCTGGCAATTCAGAGTGTTATTCCATTCCTTGCTCCGAAAGATCCGGTAAACTTGCTATATCTCTTAGAGGAATTTCGCAACGTCATGAATTTGATTGATTATATTAGAAATTCCGATCACGGTGGCCAGTATGGGGATGATTAATTAGCAATTTGTGAGTCTTGTGTTGGTTCTATTGGTCTGGTCATCTTTTTCTAATCTGTGGATTAGTACTGAACTCCTGTGGTCTGGTCGTCAGGATTAATTTAGCTTTTTTAAGTAACTTGGCTCATCATGAGCGACCACGAAAGCAGCGACGGCTCTAGTAGCCAACCAACGAAACGTGCTGTCTTGGTGAAAACGCGGGCTTACGTGCGGCAGCGTATTACTAAACTTCATCCTTTTATTTTTCGAGACTCTTAATGTTTTCACCGAGCAGCAAAGACAGGTTCATTATGGCAGAGTCCAGTCTCTGCAGGCAGAGATTGGCGATCTGGATCGTAAAATTTTTGACGAGCTGGTGAGCTCTGGCGTGTCGGAGGATGTCCTGCAGGCGGCGGCTGACGAGCAGGAGATTTACCAGGATAAATTCATCGAGAGTCTCTCGTTATTGATGCGGGTGAATCCTAATCCTCTAATGTCTATTTCTGGGGCAGATTCCGCCGGCCCACCTGTAGCGAGTAATAGCTCTAACGTAACACAAATAAAGCAAAAACTTAAACTTCCAGAAGTACCCTTGCCTACGTTCAAAAACGCTAAGGAAGAAAGTTTGGAGAAGTTCTTTCATAACTTTGAATGTATAATTAAAAATGTAATCTTACTTCTTACGAAAAACTAGTATACCTTAAAAGACAACTCTTCGGATCTCCTAATGAGTTAGTGGAGTCCCTTGACATTTCTGAACGAAGTTACGAATCTGCTAAAGAAATACTAACTAAAGCATTTGCATCTAAGAGGGTTCAGATGTATCAAGCAGTTCAAAAACTATCAGAAATGAAGTTGAACTTTCCTGGTGATCCGTATGCCTTTATTGGCGAAATGCGTACCATTGTTAGTTCATTCAAGAATTTACAGATAGATACGGATACCGTCTTTGCCTATTTTGTTTGGAATGCTCTTAATGAAAAGTTCCAGTCACATTCGGATCAAATTACAAATGAGAGTAGATCTTCTTTCCAAAAAATACATGACAGCATGTTCGATGCTACTGAACGATATCTTAAACAACATGAAAGTTCAAAGTTCGAGAGAAAAAATGCAAAAACGAAAGAGCCTGGGAAAAGCGTCCCAAACGATACAACTTTATTAGCAGTGAAAGTAAAGTCAAATTCAAAGGTACCATTTTGTCAGTTATGCAAGAATGATGGAAACTCTTCTGACCATTTTCTTGGTTTATGTCCAACCTATGAAAGTGTTGCTAAGATGGTATAAAAACTGAAAGGTTTGGCAGCGTGTACCAAATGTGCTTATAAAAACCAAAAAACTGCTGACTGCAAGTGCAAATTTACTTCTAAGTGTAGTCACTGTGAAGTTGACCTCATGTCGTAATTGTGTTTAAAAGCAGAAAACGCGTGAACATCTGACGCTTCAGTTAAGCCTAAAACCAAGTCGCAAACGACTAATTCAGTCTTGTTGTGCTAGGTAGTGCACGGTAAAGTTAGTGATAGCAATGACTTACTTCCCACTTTCACTGCTAAACTGTTAAATTACGATAACTCATGCCCAATGAGGATTTTGAAAGATGGAGGCTGTCAGAAAAACTTCGTTGCCCAGTCGATAGCTGATTCTTATAACATGGAAGTGTTAGACAATGTGTGTTTTACGATTCATGGGTTCAATTCCAGTCGTGACATTGATACTAAAGTTGTCAAAGTACCACTTCTGATGGGCGATGAGGTTTTAACTGTGCAAGCCGTGTGTATGCCTGAAATTAGAATTCCCTTAACTGTAACTGGCTTGACAGAAGTTATCAGTGGCTTTGTTGAGAAAGGGTGCACCTTGGCTGATCAGCTGTTGCTTAGCGGAAGTTATGAGTTAGTAGCTAATGTCGGCTTGATACGGGGAACAGTGTCGGATTAATTGCTAGACATGAACTATGTCAAATTTGGTCCTTGTGAAGATCAGTCATGCTACATTGCTTCACAGGTTGGCGTTATGCTGACTGGCAATGTCGATAAAATGAGGGAAACTTGTGTCACTTGCTCATTGCAAACCCAGAGTCTATTTCACAGACTAAGTGTTAGCGGCTAAAATTTCCTCGGTGTCGAAGTCTGAAATCCTTAATCAGCCTCTTGACTTTTCTACGCCTTTGACTGGCATTCTTTTAGAGTCAGAAAATGAGCCACTCGCTTATCAAAGCACCAATAAACATTCTAGTAGAGCTGACTGAGTCGTCGAACGACGAAATGCAAGATTCAGAGGATTTTCACGCTAACGACAGAATTACAAAGTACGTTATAGAGAACACCGAACGTCAAAATGACGGTCGCTTAGTGATGCCTTTAATATGGAATCACAAAATTGCATACAGACTTCCTCGTAATCATGCGCTTTCTCAACAAATTCTTCGTAGTAACTGTGCTAAATTAGTCAAATCTGAAGAGAAGCTTAAAATCTACGATCAAGTGTTTCGTGAACAAGAACGAGACGGCATAATACAACGCGTTAAGCATGTAGAGCAGTTTATGGAAGAACATCCCGAATGTAGTTTCTCGGCACACATGGGTGTATTTCATATGAATAGAGAAACTTCTAAGTGCAGAGTAGTGTTCCTTTAACCTCATGGAGTTTCTCCGTTCCTACGTCGCCAGCCTGGTGCGATTTAATAATAATAATAATAATAATAATCTTTGCAAGAAGTCTAACCTCGCTGTTGTAAGTCACAGCCAAGCAATGTTACCAGGTCCTTATCTGAATCAGAAGCCATTAACATTGTTAATGTTTCTTAGATTTGATCGGCATTTCCTGACATTTGACAGACTTTTCTCAACATAGTTTTGAGAGAATGTGACCAAAATAGACTTTTGTTTCTCTGGTACAAAAACTTATAGCAGGGAGATCTGACAGTGATTGCTTACAAAAATCTAAGGTTGAGTTTTGGGCTTCGCCCCAGCCTTACTATTTGATGAGTGCTTTCTACAAAATTCTTATTCCCGACGCAGAAAACGATGAACAGTAGTTGAAGGACCTAAAAAGGTCTATTTATAACGTAATTTACATGGATAATGGGGCTTTTCTTCAGATTCTGAGGAAGAAAGGTTGTGGGCATACAACGAGGTTCCCAAAATATTTTGCAGTTATAAATGCGAGTTGCAGCAGTTTGTGACAAATAACAGCTTTTTGAAGGACAAAATAAATGAACAAAGTAGTGGTCTTTCTCCACCGGAAAGTAGACTCCTAGGTATGGTGTGGAATACACAGGAAGATACACTTAAACCTTGTGCTCTAAATCTCGACCCTAGCGCTAATACGAAGAGATTGGTTCTGAAGTCCCTAGTTGAACTTCACAAACCCATCCATGTCCGGTAGAGTGGATCGATTTTTTTTTCTGAAATTTTCATGAGCCGGGTGTGCAAACGTTGCTAAATGCCATAAAAATAAGCTATGCAAAGTTTCAGGAAAATCAAATAATATCTTAGGATTCCACGTCGCACTTAAAAATTCGAAATTTTTGGCTAATATTGATGAAAAATGGTAATTTTCAATCGGTGGGATTTCAACTTTCTCTTAAGATATTTACAACAGCCGACTGTTACTTACAAAGTAAACGAACTATATTTATATATTTATTTGTATCGTTCAGGAAAAATTATGTCTTGCGGTTCCACATCGCAGTTTAAAATTTGAAAATGTCGCTAATACTGATGAAAAACGATAATTTCCAATTAGTGGTCTTTCTACTGTTTTGTACGTTATTTGCAATAGCCGAGGGTTTATTATAATGTAAACGTCTTATACTTTGCATATTTATTTACATAGTTTAGAAAAAATAATATGTTGCGGTTCCTGATCAGAATTTCTAAATTTTGTCAATCAAATTCATGACGTTGCGAAATTCCTCTAAAAGATATTATAAGTTTGTCGGACCTTTCGGAGTAAGGACTGGAATATCACTCAGAAGTACTAAGTTTTTCTATTGCTTGAAAGACTACTCTCTAATCCCGGGCGACCTGGCGACGGTCGACCCTTCAACAGCTGGTTGACCTCTTATAACGAGCGACCACAGCTAGCGGACCCCTCCAGCAGGCGACCATATCGACAACTTCCAGCCAGCAAATTCATCGACCCACAAGAGCTGCACAAGAAAGATTTATAAGTCTCCAAACAAACTGATACAGAACTCGAGAAGTTACATCCCTGATTCCTCGGTCTGAATAATGGGAAGTTACATTTAACTTTACTTTGAAGTTAATGAATAGTTATTTAGGAAATCGTTAAAGGTAATTAAAGAATTGATAATTTCATTAGAAGTTAAATACAGCTTTTAGCACTTGGAACGACAATTTTAAATGACCAATTGATAGAAGTACATAAGACTGTATTTTTAAGATATGTAATCACGCAGATAATACTTTTAATATTAGGCAAATTCATTTTACCCTGAGACCGTAAATAGATAGATTTTACCTCTAAACAGTAAGTAAAGTTGGCCTCAAGATAGTAGAATTAGTCCAACACAGTAGAATTAGTCCAAGACAGTAGAATTAGTCCAAGGCAGTAGAATTAGTCCAAGGCAGTAGAATTAGTCCAAGACACTAGAATTAGTCCAAGACAGTAGAATTAGTCCCAGACAGTAGAATGAATCCCAGACAGTAGAATTAGTCCCAGACAGTAGAATTAGTCCCAGACAGTAGAATTAGTGTCAGACAGTAGAATTAGTCCCAGACAGTAGAATTAGTCCAGAATAAATTTGGATCACTTAGAGAAGGAGTTACTAGAACCTCATGTATGTTTAATTTATTACCCAACGGCTTTATAAATTACAGGCAAGAATATGCTTGTTTAGTATCAAATTAAACGTGCGCAATAGATATAGCGCATTAATATCTACATTTAATGCACAAAGTGCTAGTAGTTAATAACTGACAATAAGATATTGATTGGTAATTTTATGAATTTAAATAAAGATTGGCATTTTAAATTGTTACGTAATTTATTGAACTTCCAACTTCACCGCAGGCTGAAGATGAGTACACGTCCACCAGAAGAATCGAGGACAGCAGTTCAGAAAGAATGAATTTATAACCTAATATATCCATATGAAGTTCCCAGTGGTCCCCAATCCAATCGTCAGGGGTCTACGATGCTACAGGTGACGGGGCTCAGCAAACACCATCTCACGACGGCGTCCGCTGGCTGGCGATAATTTAAAGGATTTTTGTGCAGTTCTTCGCTTATGTAATAAAATAACGTAACCCAAAATTCACCAACGAGGAGGCGACTGCACGTCGGATTCCAACCACCCTCCCTCTACCATAAGTGTATTAATTATGTGACATACTCTTTCTTAGTGTCGAATTTTGGCATTCGCTTGAAAGATGCAAGTTTTGAAAGAACATATCCGTCACGGTTTTTGACTCCAGTGACTTTCTTTGCAGATTCTGTGACGAGTTTAATCATTCTCTCCACACATTGGGTGTGACAAGGAAATTCTTTTGGACGTATCATGCATACCAGAGTTAAAAAATGGTTTCAATTTTAAATAAGAAGTTCCATTGAGCTAGCATGATCATTAAGAGTAGGGGATTGCTCGTGCATATAGATCGATTCTAACAATTCTAACTTTGAAGGTGGATCTGTTTACGATGTTTGTTTTAATTTCTTCATCTGTCAATTATTTTTTTGTGAGCGGGGGTTCAGTGACAGTAGACTGCCAATCAATAATTGAAACATAGTCTTGGGCATTGAAATTTATCTTAGGGATTTCGAATTGACGGATTGCATTGTTGTGCCCTCTTTTATCTTCTCGAGTTCTCAGAATACTACGCCATCCTAATTCTCTAATATGAGGTCTTTCGTCATTGATCATTGGGATCAACACATTTTCTGAGTGCGCATTATAAGTATTTCTTTGCATTACAGGTTTGATCACATTTAAGACATCATCTT
>LQNS02278001.1:7739651-7765906 GCA_001587735.2 Parhyale hawaiensis
TGAAAAGAGAAAGAAAACTGAGAAAGGAAAGGAAAAGAAGAGCAAAGCAAAAGCTACCTCCATTACCACCATGTCTTGAGCATGATTTTTCTAATGAAGAATTTTGTAAATTATGTGGTGTTCATTATTCTCCAGAGATAAGTCTTTTACCGTATGAATTGTGGAAAAATTATAGTGACAGAAAAAACTGGTAAAAATTTTAACTTAGAAAAATGGCCAATGTGTTTAAATGGAATGATAATAATGAATATAAACAAAACCATCACTTTCGTCTGTCCAGTAATAGTCTACGCAGTTTAATAATCGGTCCATCCAATTGTGGGAAAACGTCATTGCTATTACGACTTCTGTTGGAGAATAATTGGTTGGATTATAATTCTTTATACATTTACAGTAAATCTCTTCATCAACCTGAATATAAATTAATTAAGGATGCTTTTGAAAAAGGTTATACAAAACAAGGCATCGTTAAGGGGGTCGTCCCGGCGAAAATGGTCTAAATGATCAATTTTCTGTTTTTTGCTCAAAAAGTGTCTTCAGGTATAGGGGCATTGCGTCCCAAATTTTTAGGGGGCTAGCGGAACTAGAACTCCATCAAAATGGGGGAGGGGGGAAATGGGTCCACAGGAGGTCCAAATTTGCCTTTTTTTTGCTGCAAAATCATCAGTTTACCAAAGGCTATTGCATACCAAATTTCTAGGGGGCTAGCGAATTAAAAAAAATGAAACATGCCAAAGGCATTTCCTTAAGAAATACTGCATTTTATAACAATACAAAACATAAAATTGCCTCTATTGAAAAATCTACATTTTCAGACTAAAAAAGAATAGAACTGCCTCAGTTTTTNCATAAAAAAAGAGGCAGTTCTATTCTTTTATAATATATATTATATATACATATATATAAAAAACTAAGGCCCAAACGGAAAAAAGTAACATGAATAAAAAGTGTTTTGTTTTCAATTTTACACATTATGTGAAAATTTTTCTTTTGGGAAACTACCTGAGGGAAATTTCAGAAAGATTGGACAAAAAAAAATCTAAAATTTATATATATACAATTTTCATTATTTATTCATCTAATACATAATTATTTTACAATTTTATTTGTATGTGAAGAATGCTAGATATTTGTAGGTGGGAATGTACTATAAATGAAACAGCCAAGGGCATTTCCTTTGGAAATACTGCATTTTATAACAAAAAAAACCTAAAATTGCCTCTATTGAAAAATCTACATTTTCAGACTAAAAAAGAATAGAATTGCCTCAGTTTTTATGCTAGAATAAAAACAAAGACAGTTTTGGAATCCTTGAAAGATTCCCTACAATAATTAAGTTATATAATTGTTTCATTTTAGTTTTCTATTGAAGTGAGATTATAGATGGGTGACTGAACTCTTTCAGTCACCCATCTAAAATCTCACGTCAATAGAAGAAAAAAAAAAAATAAAAAAACGTAATTGTTGTAGAAAATCTTTCAAGGATTCCAAAACTGTCTTAATTTTTGTTCTAGCATAAAAACTGAGGCAGTTCTATTCATTCAAAATATAAACATATATATATTATATACATATATATAAAAACTAAGGCCTAAACGGAAAAAGTTACATGAATAAAAAGTGTTTTGTTTTCAATTTTACATATGTGGAAATTTCAGTAAGATCGGACCACTAATAAAGAAAATTCCAAAATTTCGGGACGACCCCCTTAAAGTTACATAATTCTAATACGACTTCCCTATTTTTGGTGTATACAGCCCATTTACAAGTAAGTTTGGTTTGGCTGTATATGGGTTCTAGATTTAACAACAACAAGTGTTGATCGTCTGAGAAGGAGTACACATTTTCCTTTTCGGTGGATATGTAACTTGTATTGTTGTTAACTTATAATAGTTCTTGAACTTCCGGTATAACCAAGGTAGTAATAGAATTTCGGGTAATTTCAATAGGGTGTTGTATTAATTCGTATATTTGTTATTCTTGCGCATGGAGTAGGGGAACAATCATCACGTAACGTAGTGAGTCAACGAGATGGATTTCCAATATTTTAACAATGTGACCTCTTTGGTATTGGTCAACTTTCAATGGAAAATGCAACTGGGGGAAGAGTGTTAACCCTTCGTTAATTATTTCCTGTAGGGAAGAGAGGTTTATCAACTCAGAATGAAGCATACCATGGTCTAACAATGTAAGTATAGTTTCGCTACGCTTAAATGCAGCTTGGACTAAATGTAGGGAGTCCATGAGCTGTCCAAGGTTTCATAATATAGCGTAGTGTATGTCACTCTTTTCTTGTCGGCTAACTATGTTAGCAAGTATTTTTCGAACAGTATTAAAAGAGTCTACATTTTTGGTGAGGATGTCAATTCTTTCATTTGTGACTCTCAGGTACTTGTTGTTTCTCTGGATATTTTCGTTTAAGACGGCAATATCCTGTTTATTTGTTTGGTCAAACAAACTGTTAAGCACGTAATTCCCTAGAAATCCGAGTCCAAGTCCTACTAACAAGAGACTGTTATTTTCTCTAAGATTAGTTGGTGGCCTAGCAGCTTCTAGGTAATTTAGTAATGCAGAAGTAACATTTGGTTTGATAGGATTTTCTTGGTTAGAGCCATTGGGAGCGGACAACGTGGAATTAATTATCGTTACGTTACGGGAAGGAATTGGTCGTTCTCTGATGATGGTTATCGATGGCTTTTGTGGACTAATTAAGGGTCACACACGATTAACCGTGGTGACAAACTCAGCGTAGTTTCGTCACAGTTCTTGCCCACGTCCATCACATAGTAGTAGGGTGGTTAAATAGTCTATTATTTCTTAGATTTAATTTCGATTCTCAGTAGCAGAAAAACATACTGTTTTACTTGGTCCACAGTGGCCCCTGATAAGTGAGTATTGAATAGAATTTTGGACACGTGTTCCGCAGTTTTCATATGAGTCGAAAACTGCGTACAGGTGTCGTTAATGGACGCTAAATTTATACGAGTAATAAGGTACGCACCTGGTGTTTTTCCAAGTCCATCCCAAGGGAACCCCGTAGCGTCAGTCGGACTGGATTCAATCGCTCTGGTGTTGGGTGATGGCCACGTTACGGGATGTGGGTGTACGTGGCACCAACACACGCAAGTCCATGCTAACCAGCAGAGCCATGCTGCAAAATACAGAAGTGATCAGACCACGTACCCGAGGGTTTTACATTACTCGTTACTTAACTATAAAAGTTCTGCCTAGTTTACAATTTAAACATTGCAGATCGAACACGTAATTCTAAGTTAATACAGGGATAAACGAGAGAAGCATTAGTTACAACATTCTAAGTTTAGCAAAAACATAAGAAACGTTGCGTGCAAAACGGAAAGGATCGGTTCACAGTGCTGACAGCAATGTTGCGCACCGCTACGCGACGGTGTGCAAGGGCAAGGTCACAAGGCCAGTCTGCTACCTCTGTTTACATGCGTGGTGGGGCTGCACACGGGTTGGCTTTGCAGGAACTGGTCTGGTACCCGGATTGCACTTGCTTTGCTTAGGTCGCAAAAACATAAGTTGCGTTGCGTGTAAAACGGAAAGGATCGGTTCACAGTGCTGGCAGCAATGTTGCGCACCGCTACGTGACGGTGTGCAAGGGCAAGGTCACAAGGCCAGTCTGCTACCTCTGTTTACATGCGCGGTGGGGCTGCACACGGGTTGGCTTTGCAGGATCTGGTCTGGTACCCGGATTGCACTTGCTTTGCTTAGGTCCAAGGTCGCTGCCAGTTGCAACTCTCTCGGTACTGGTTATGTCAGGCACTGACCGGTTCTGGTCTGGTACGTCGGTGACGACGGACGAATCACTCGTGTCCCCGTCGGGACCGTGTTCTGCAGGTGTAATGACGGGTAATTGTTTGGTGTTTT
Source organism: Parhyale hawaiensis (assembly GCA_001587735.2). Lineage (NCBI taxonomy): Eukaryota > Metazoa > Arthropoda > Malacostraca > Amphipoda > Hyalidae > Parhyale > Parhyale hawaiensis. Next base: position 7,743,543 of record LQNS02278001.1, read on the forward strand.
TAAATGGGCCTACAATAATTTAGTGTGGGTGAACCCTGTATGTTTTGTCAGAGTTCGTGTCCTTCAACTTCCAGGCTCGACCTTCCTTACCAAAGGCTATATATGGACCGCTAATAGGGAAGTTCAGCTTAGTTAAATTTATATGTTTATCCAGCTGTGCAAAACTCTTTGGCCTATGGAGATAGGTTTGCTATTGCGTCCTAGATAAGTGTAGTTAGTATAGCTTGCTTGTGACTTAAGAACTGTCTCTCTGCGCTTGTTACGTGTTTCAGTGACGAGCTGCAGATGCAAATCCAACTCATTTTTTGAGTACGTCAGTTGCGCAGATTGATAATTAGCGGTAGCTCCATCGTATCCGAAGAGTGCGTAAAATGGGGTCTCGCCGATACTGACATTGAACGTATTGTTTAGAGTGAGCTGTATTGGGTTTAAAAGCAAGTCCCAATTATACACATTATTTTCTACGATGTAAATTCGTAGCAATTTGACTACTTCTCTGTTTATTCTTTCAGAGAGGCCCTGAGAGGACGGGTGATGTGGTGAAATATATATTTTTTAGTGTTATAGAAGCGCAAAAATGAAATTAACTTTTCGGACTTATACTCAGGAGCCCGATCTGTTACGAGGTAATAACTTGCTCCGAAATTGGCAATTACATGCTGCACATGTCTATGATGTGGTCTGTGTCTTTGTATTTTAGAGGAAATAGAAGGTTGTATCTAGTCGTGTAGTCTCGAACGGTCAATATGTATCTGTTTCCGTTAGCTGTAATTCTCATCGGGCCGACTATGTCTGAGTGGACTGTGGTGAAGGGCCTTGAGGGCACAGGATATTTTTGGTTCCAATTGAGGGAAAGACTTAGCGCGCAAGCAGAGTTCGCACTTAGCACACATTTGTGAGATTAATTTACTCTCATTGGCATTGTAAAAGTTTTTTCTAAAACGGATTCGTGTCCAGGTGCGTCCACCATGTCCAGATGTTAGGTCATCGTGCACTAGTTTAAATGCAGTTGTCATGAGAGCATCAGAAATGTAAGGTACTAAGAACTGGTCGGTAAGCGCACCGCGCTTGATAGTCCTGGAGACATACAAAAGGCCTTTAACTATTTTTGCACCTAACAATAATGCGGGGAGCACCGTATTTGTGAGCTTTCCGTCTATGTTTTTGAGTAGTTCTAAGGCTTCTGGATCTTTACGTTGAGCCTTCCGTGATTGACGCTCAGTCCAAGGAATTTGATGGGCACATAGGAGCCTAAATGGTCACAACTGATATTGCAACATTGGGTCCTAGTGTCTAACGTTTCGTCAAGACATTCTGTGTAGTTTTTTCCTTCAAACACATCAGTGGGTAAACGGGACAGAACATCAGCTAAGACATTGGAAATGCCTCTCACATGGGCTATGGTGACATCATACTCCTGGATAAGCAGACTCCAACGGTAAATGCGCTGATCCTTGCTAGGACGTTTCACGATACCTATTAACGCCTTGTTAGAGATAACAGGTGACCTTGTACAGGAGGATGATGTCCCTGAACGCCTCAAGGGTGAAAAGTAGGCTGAGCAATTCGGCATTCGTTTCTGGATGATTCCTCTGTGCCGGGTTTAATGTTTTGGAGACAAACTGGATGGGATGGAGGATCCCATCATGGATTTGATATAAAATTCCGGATAACCCAAGCTTAGAGCAGTCGAAATAAGTAATGAAACCCTTTGTAAAATCGGGGTATTTGACGATTGGCGCGTTTGCGAGCTTTTGTTTTAATTGATTAACTGGATTAGTTTGTTCTTGCGTCCGAACGAACTTTTCACCCTTTCTTAACAGTTTATGCAAAGGTTCAGCTATGTGTGCGAAATGCACAATAAAGCATCGATAATAATTACAGACGCCTAAGAAAGCTTGTAGCTGTTTTCGGCTGGAGGGCATTGGCATCTTTTTAATAGCGTTAACTTTACTCTCGTCCATGGTCATGCCGTCAGCGGTAATTTTATACACTAGAAAGGTAAGTTGTGGCGCAAAGAATTTACAGTACACATATTAATTTTGAGCTTCAACCCGACTTCTTGGCGGCGGCTGAGGACCTCCTCCAGTATTTTTAAGTGCTGTTCGAGTGTCTCGGTCGTTCCCAGGACGTCGTCCATATAAGCTCGTACGTGCTCCCCAATCTGTTCACGAAGGACTTCATTGATCACACGGGCAAAAAAACCCGGTGAACTTTGAAGTCCGTACGGAACACGGTTGAATTGGAGCTTAGTATTATTTACAGTGAAAGCGGTAACGTGTCTATCTTCGCGTCTAATGAGACATTGCTGATCCGCCTGAGCCATGTCTACTTTCGACAGCACCTTAGCTTTACCTAGCGAATAAAGAAGTTCAACTATTTTTGGGAGAGGGAACGAAACAGGCTCTATTAAGGCATTTAATGAGCGAAAATCGATGCAAGGTCTGATTCCACCGTCTGACTTTCTTACTATTATCAGTGGACTGTTGAAACTCGACTTGGACGGTGAGATTACTCCTACTTCAAGCATGATAGCGATTTCGGCGTCAAATTTAGCTTTATAAGCATGAGGGACGGTATACGGGTGCTTATTAACTATCGTATTCTCCTTCAGTTTAATTTCTCACTGGTCTCCCATATACACACCGTATGATTCACCAGGAAGCCAAGTAGCTGATCTGTATTTGTTCAGCAATTCTAATACTTCGTCTTTCTTTTGTTAGCAATCAATATCATCACTACACAATGCTCGGTACTGTCCGTGTTCAGCTTGCGGAGGGTTAATTTCGGGAACATCAACATCACACATAGTAACTTTGTTAACACACATAGAAGTATCATCAACATCATGACAAGATTGTACATATTTGGCAGCACAAATACGAGTACCAGCGTGTAATTTTACAGAATAATTTCTCAAATTAACAAAAGTGACTCGGGCATGCTGCTCGTGAACATGAGTTAACATATGTGGAATAACAATGTGTGGTTTCAGAATTGTTCGTTGCAGCCAAAGATCAACATCAGGGGTTATTTTTTCATCAACCTTGACAGTTAAATGCATAACTGAGCATGCTGGTATCGTAACGTGCTCTCGGATACGGACAGGCAAACCGCCCGCCTTAAACTTAAGAGCGTTACACGTCATATTAGTTAGTTTCACTGGACACTCAAATCAATGCACAAGATACATCCACAAGTTTATAAAACTTATAAAACTTACAGATGACACATCAACTCAAAACGTAACGATTAACCGCGATGAAACAGGCATAAGATAGATAACAGAAGAGAGCGCAAAGGTTGTGGGCAGTGCCAGGACGTGCCACCTCCGTGGTGCTGGCTACGTCCCGTAGGTCATTGACTGCAGAGTGAGCTGGTGTGTGTAGTCGAAGATGGACGGCAGCTGTGCTGTGGCCTCACAGCAAACAGGTCCAGAGAATGGTTGCGCAATAACTCCCACTGCTGTCGTCGCTGGGCCAGCCAGATGTGCCTGTTTTAGGCAGAGTTGCTGTCTATGGGAGCGCTACATGCAATACTGTCGTCCAGCTGTTTGTTTTCAGGAGGTTTTCAGTCTCTTCCTCGTGACGGTGTTACGGGGAACGTGGTCTTGGTTCCCTGTATGCGTGGATCGCTTATGTTAATTGTGAGGTATCGGTCTAAACGATAATTATTATGTTTTATGTTTTCTGGAAAAATGCAAACAGTCGTTAGGTAAGTTGATGACGGCGTACTGGAGGACATTCATACCAATAAGCACGTCGTGTTCCACGTCTCTTGCAGGTTTGAATACGAGTGCAGTGTCGTAGAATAGACCGTTTTTGGTTACAACTTGTATAGGAATTCCGCCGACTATGGGCACGGGATGTCCATTCGCATCCGACACTTTTAAAGGTAAAGGTAAAGTCACCTTAGACCACAGTGGTCCGATCTTACTGAAATTTTTACATAATATGTAAAATTGGAAAAAAAACTTTTTATTCATGTAACGTTTTCCGTTTAGGCCTTAGTTTTTTATATATATATATATATATGTATATATAATATATTGCAAAAAAATAGAACTGCCTCAGTTTTTATGCTAAAATAAAAACAAAGACAGTTTTGGAATCCTTGAAAGATTCCCTACAACAATTACGTTTTTAACAATTTTTTTCTTTTTCGTTTTCTATTGACGTGAGATTTTAGATGGGTGACTGAAAGAGTTCAGTCACCCATCTAAAATCTCACGTCAATAGAAAACGAAAAAGAAAAAATTTTAAAAAAACGTAGTAGATTTTTCAATAGAGGCAATTTTATGTTTTTTTTGTTATAAAACGCAGTATTTCCAAAGGAAATGCCCTTGGCATGTTTCATTTATAGTACATTCCCACCTACAAATATCTAACATTCTTCACATACAAATAAAATTGTAAAATAAATATCTATTAGATGAATAAATAATGAAAATTGTATTTATATAATTTTTTGATTTTTTATTATTTGTCTAATCTTTCTGAATTTTCCCTCAGGTCGTTTTCCCAAAAGAAAAATTTTCACATAATATGTAAAATTGAAAAAAGAACACTTTTTATTCATGTAATTTTTTCCGTTTAGGCCTTAGTTTTATATATATATATATATGTTCGGTTTGAATGAAGGGTTGCTCCCAAACTACTCAAATATATATATATATATATTTTGATACCCACGACGCTAGTTTTGCTGTTCTCCAGCTCATCAGGTGGGAGGGTCAAAGTTGGTAAATTTAATTCTTGAAATCTTGCAAAATTTAGAGAGGTTATCATAGGAAGGTGTAACTATGATACCGGCTGTTTCAAAAGTATAAATGAAATTTCCAATCAAGCAAATGTTTCGTCAATTCTCAACTAGAGTCCGCTGCGTAGACTCCAATTACTGCACGTTGCAGACACACAGATGTACCGAGGGCGACAGTTTACAACCTGTCATAGGTAAAAGGCTGGGTCATCAGCATGGTGATCCTCGTAGTAAATATGAATCCCACAATTGGCGAAAACACACACAATAGCTGAAAGTTAACTTGAAGCGTTGGTAGGCCTCCAATGATGGTCGAAAATCTTCAAGATGCAGCATCCATATGAAACATTTACAGTTGTCCGCCGCCTGCTGCACATATTGAATCAACTTGCCATGGCTTCTGATATATTGTTTTCTTGAGATGGCTTGAATGTAGATTTCGATTAGAAGCAGTTAAAGAAATTTTGATACCCACGACGCGCGTTTCGCTGTTCTCCAGCTCATCAGGTGGGAGGGTCAAAGTTGGTAAATTTAATTCTTGAAATCTTGCAAAAAATTTAGAGAGGTTACCATAGGAAGGTGTAACTATGATACCGGCTGTTTCAAAAGTATAAATGAAATTTCCAATCAAGCAAATGTTTCGTCAATTCTCAACTAAAGTCCGCTGCGTATACTCCAATTACTGCACGTTGTAGACACACAGATGTACCGAGGGCGACAGTTTACAACCTGTCGTAGGTAAAAGGCTGGCACATCAGCAAGGTGATCCTCGTAGTAAATACGAATCCCACAATTGGCGAAAACACACACAATAGCTGAAAGTTAACTTGAAGCGTTAGTAGGCCTCCAATGATGGTCGAAAATGTTCGAGATGCAGCATCCATATGAAACATTTACAGTTGTCCGCCGCCTGCTGCACATATTGAATCAACTTGCCATGGCTTCTGATATATTATTTTCTTGAGATGGCATGAATGTAGATTTCGATTAGAAGCAGTTAAAGAAATTTTGATATCCACGACGCGCGTTTCGCTGTTCTCCAGCTCATCAGGTGGGAGGGTCAAAGTAGGTAAATTTAATTCTTGAAATCTTGCAAAATTTAGAGAGGTTACCATAAGAAGGTGTAACTATAATAGCGGCTGCTTCAAAAGCATAAATGAAATTTCCAAATCAAGCAAATGTTTCGTCAATTTTCAACTAAAGTCCGCTGCGTAGACTCCAATTACTGCACGTTGCAGACACAAATGTACCGAGGGCGACAGTTTACAACCTGTCGTAGGTAAAAGGCTGGCACATCAGCATGGTGATCATCGTAGTAAATACGAATCCCACAATTGGCGAAAACACACACAATAGCTGAAAGTTAACTTGAAGCGTTGGTAGGCAAGATTTCAAGAATGAAATTCACCAACTTTGACCCTCCCACCTGATGAGCTGGAGAACAGCGAAACGCGCGTCGTGGGTATCAAAATTTCTTTAACTGCTTCTAATCGAAATCTACATTCATATAATATATATATATATATATATATATATATATATATATATATATATATATATATATATATATATATATATATTTTAAAAGAATTGAACTGCCTCAGTTTTTATCCTACAATGAAAACAAAGACAGTCATGGAATCCTTGAAAGATTCCCTACAACAATTACATTTTCTTTTAATTTCTTTCTTTTCCGTTTTCTATTGACGTGAGATTTTAGATGGGTGACTGAACTCTTTCAGTCACCCATCTAAAATCTCACGTCAATAGAAAACGAAAAAGAAAAAAATTAAAAAATGTATTTGTTGTGGGGAATCTTTCAAGGATTCCAAAACTGTCTTTGTTTTTATTCTAGCATAAAAACTGAGTCAGTTCTATTATTTTTTATTCTGAAAATGTAAATTTCTCATTAGAGGCAATTTTATGTTTTTCTTTGTAATAAAATGCAGTATTTCCAAAGAAAATGCCCTTGGCATGTTTCATTTATAGTGCCGCTAGCCCCCTAGAAAGTTGGTATGCAATAGCCTTTGGTATACTGATGATTTTGCAGCAAAAAAGGGCAAATTTGGACCCCCTGTGGACCCATTTCCCCCTCCTATTGGAGNCCCCCCCTTTTGGGGGGGGGGGGGGGGGGTTCTAGTGCTGCTAGCCCCCTAAAAATTTGGGACGTAATACCCCCATACCTGAAGACACTTTTTGAGCAAACAACAGATAATGGATAATTAAGACCATTTTCGCCGGCGGACCGCCTTAAACAAATCGTATGATATTAGCGTAGTAAAAGCTCCTGTATCTATATAAACCCGCACCGTATTTCCACCCACGTTGGCCAATATGTATGGTGCGGAGATTTGTAGTCGCTCGTCACTCAGTGGTATTCTTAGTCAGTAGAGGGCTCCGTCATAAGCGTCGTTTCTTTCTTCTGTCGTTCCATCATGTACATTCGGGTCGTATGATGAACCCGAGTCGTCATCGCAGGTACCATCGATGCTGGTCGCTCCTTGTGTTTGGATAACTCGGATGGAGTTGGTACCTTGCGGTTTTTTGCGGCACTCTTTAGTATCATGTGAATCTTTCACCTTGCAATTTTTGCAATATTTGCCCTTAGCTTGAGCGATTCGAGAGCGGCACTCCGAAACGCTGTGACCGAATTTCTTACAAAAAGCATAGGTTCGGCACGCATTTTGTCGATGGCCAGGATTCGAACACCGAAAACATAATTCAGGAGGATTTTGTCGTCCGTTGTGCGAACCCTTTTCTGCTGTTTGTGCTGTCGCCTTCCATATCGATTAATCTCTAGGCTTCTGGGCATGCGGAGCTGTGAGAAGTTTGCGCTTCTCAACCTGCTTAACGGTTTCTGCCATAAAAGACGTACTGCTTTTTCGCGGTCCAAAAGTGGACAGGTTTTTCTCATAAACTTTGATATGCACTTGAGTAGATACAAACAAATGCATTGTGTAGTTTTGCAGAATGCGCAGCAAACTGATAAGTGGCGTAGCTCGTCTAGGCTGCTCAGGCGTTTCAGGCGCATTTAGTGCGTCTGTGTCGTCTGCATCTGTTGGGTCTATCGCATCTGTTGACTGCTCTGGAATTGGTGCTTGAGGCGCATGCGGTGTGTCAGCTGGAGTGTCGCAGGGTGTAATCGGCACCATCGTCTTTCCGTGAATTTCTCCCTTCGTTAAAGGTTCGTGCATTAAATATGCTTCCGCTGCAGCTTTTGAAGCTGTCTCCAATGATGTCATCTCACAGAAAATATTTTTTTTTTCAGTTAGACGAGTTTCAAGCAGCAAAGCTGACGCATGCTTGAACTCGGTTACTCGGAAGGAGGGATAAATTTTGAGGAACTCATCCTTAACTTCAGAAAAAGGAATCTTGAGTCCCACATCGCAACTTTAAACTTGATGGCATCACATTTATTTTTATCTATATTGGCAAATAGTATCTGTTATTTGTGCTGGTCTGAAGTTATCTCGTGAGCGATGAAATTGTTCTCTAGAGTCCTCAGAAAGGTACGCGCATCAATCTCCTGGGTAAACGGTGTCTCACTCGGCCTTGGGTTGCCGGTGAATTTCGGAATATCATTTAATATGGTGATCTGCTGCGTTTGGGCCATGATGCTTGCTTCCAGTAATTTCGCAGTTCACTCCACCGCAATATATTCGCACTCACTGGTCACTTTTCACGTCACTAGTTACAGCGATGCTAAGAACCCAGAACCAGAGTACGTAGATAATGTTCAATAATTGACAGATACTTATTGTTCAAGGGGCACACACACTAATGAAGGACAGATTCACAAGAGAACATGAGATATGTATGTAATACATGTAATACTCATGGGTTTTTCGCTGGGATGTGCTGCCCTGGTGGTGCCTCTTGCGGTGTACTGTCAGGACTGCAAACTGTTGTCTTTGATTTCCGTTTCCAATGCCACTAGCCACTCAGTGTTTATAATAGATAATTTATCGGTTTTTGTGGTTATGTCCCGCTATCGATATCTCATCACTTGTTTGCCATTTGTAACGCCTCAGCGTGGCGAGGTCGCATAGTCTTGGTAATTAAATATTTTCTTTGGTAGAATATAAAGGCATGTACGTTTTCGATATTATAATCAATTATCACACAGGAGGTTATTTCAAGCAGTTCCGTGCGTATAGACAATTGTGCGTGTTTATTAACGTGAGTTCGGCTTAGGATAGTTCATGTGAACTAGTCAAAAGTGGTCGGGTGTTAAGCACACCGAAAATGCTCAGAGTAGGGGCAAGGATATATAGTGGCACTGGTAAGGCTGCGTCTTGGCCAACGTTCGCTTATCACTAAAGAGATACAGAGAGTGGCGCGTCCGCTATGCGCACTTGGGTTTTTATAGTAAGGATGGAAGAGTCTGAGTCGTTGGCGAATCCCGTTCACATGACCCGACAATGGCTTTTACTTTAGCAAACAGGATTTGGATCCTTGGGCTGACTAGAAAGTCTAGCGATATCTGTGCCACGGATGTACTAAAAATGAATATTTTATTGTTAGAGTCTTTGTGAAACGACACGGGTATTAGTAGCATAAGTAGAAACTGTCGTGGTGCTGTGTTGCTGCATGTAGGACGTGGCCTCCTCGGGAAAGCTTCCAAAGGTCCAAGGGTTGCTCAGGTGGTCTCAGCCATTTTGAGGGTAATCTTCAACACTCACTGTATATTCTGGATATGCAGTGGAAATGAAATTCGCTGATGATTCACCGCCTACGAATACAATTAATGTTTTGCATACTATCTAAAGGAAGGAAGGAAGGAGTGTGCTGAAGATGAACTGAAGTGTACTGCTCAGAAGAAAACACACAACTCTTATGATAATAATTTGAGTTGATCATCGTGGCTTTTTACTCTATATGTATTTTAGTAAGGAAAGTAGAATCAATGAAGAAGTGTCATCGGTCATCATAAGTTTCTTGTGGTGAAGAAGAAGCATGTCATGATGGGAAGATTTTGCATCGGCCAATACATAAAGTAAAAATACACCGATTATTGCGTGAATTTTTTTCATGGGCAGGTCCACTAGTATTTATATATTTTTTTATGTTCGGTGTCACACTCTTAACGAAATAAATGGGGTAAAAATAGGCAAGGCCAAAGATTTCGTAATCAACGATAACAAGCTTCCAGAAGGTTAAAGTGAAATCCTTACCCTTTTATAATCTGTTGTTTTCCATACCTGTTGGAAATTTTGGCGAACCTGTTCCTTCTGATGAGGATATAGGTAGGTCTTATTCATATATAGCTGAGTAGAGTCTGAAATGCTAGAATATGATCTTACATAATTGTTTTTGTTATCTTAGTGGTTATGAAATATTACAGATTTTGATAATTTCACACCATAGCAATATCTTATACATGTAAGTTTACAGGTAAATACAGTTCCCGGAGAGTAAGGTGAGGCTACGTTATGTGATCTTATATCGAATGACTAGATTAATTGTATACAATTTGAAGCTGTTTATTAGTAACGTAACCCACAAGATGTGGCTCCACGGAACAGCGAATACAGACATGACGATTACGTTTGAGATATTTGAAAAATAATTAAACCTAAAAAAACATCAACATATCGATAGCTTCAGTTTTGAAAGCTCGATTCACACCGTTACTGAGAGTTTCGAGCGTTAATCCCAAGCCAATTACAGTTGAGATGGTCAACATTGATTCTTATCAACCCACTTACGCTCGAGACAGCTAAAATGTACTCCTAATATATATATATATATAAATATGTATAGAAAAGTAATAATCAGATAATAAACATTGGAACCGATGACGATCTTACCCAATCAGAATTCCTAAACTTAAAATCGTTAGGTATGTTTGAGGGATGCTATCCTCACAGCTAGCTGATATATCACTCATACTGCTCAGTCCCTAGAAAAAATAAATGATGCCTAAGTAAAAAAAGCATATTGCTTAGTCAGTTGGTCATGTATTGAAAACTGCATCTCCAAATCCAATACTAAAGAAAGCTCTGATTGGTGGTGACCAGTGAGGGAAGCATCTTCCTGGATGAGCGAGGAGCTTGTTGTTTTTCCCTCTCACTGTCCTTTTTCTCCCAATATCCATTCTACTAAGCGGTGATATCCACCCCGGCCCCGCTTGTTCCTGCTCAGTCTGCTCGCGGAACGTCACCCGCGGGGGTGGTCCTTTCTATGTTCCGCTTGCGCGCGCTGGGTCCACATGCGCTGCTCTGGCCTTTTCAGCGCCGCCAGCTACCACCCAGACTGGAGGTGCCCCAGTTGTGCACCTCAGCCCCCTCGGCCCTCCTCACCCTCTCCTGTCTCTCCCCTCTCTCCCTATCCCACTAACGCCCCTCCGCTCATTGTTATGCAATTTAACTGCAACGGACTCCTACATTGTAAATCCAAACTATCCACTTTCCTACATAGCACCAACATAGCCATTGCAGCCCTCCAAGAGACCAAACTCACTCCCAGCTCTTCCCTCCCCGACTACACTCCAGTCAGGAGAGATCGTCCTGCCGCCAACGGCGGTGGCGGTCTCCTGTTCGTAATTAGACAAGGCATCCCCTACCAGCAGGTTACCACTAACCACATATTCCCCAACGACCACACAGTAGAACACTCGGGTGTCACCGTCACCCTAGTTCCTCTTCCCTCACTCTAATCTACATTTACGTTCCTCCAGCCACATCTTGTCCCCCGGGACACAGGCTCGACTCTTCCGCCCTTTTTGCCGACTCCTCGGCTGACACCCTCATTATGGGTGACTTTAACGCCCACAACACTGACTGGTTTTCTGTAACCCAGGATGCGCAGGCCGCCGCGGTGGGTGAGGAGATTAGTGCCTCCATCAATGATGGACCCTACTTTCTCCTCAATGGCGACTCGCCCACTAGGGTCCCTCGGAACGGTCCGGGCTCCGATCCGGACCTGACCGTTATCTCAGCTCATCTTACACTTGATTGCTCCTGGTCCACCACTACCACCCTCTCATCCGATCATCTACCTATCTTGATCACAGCCGAGTCCAGTGACTCGGCCCCCTCCGGTCCCAGACGCACCTTCGTTAACTTTAGGAAAGCTAACTGGGAGGCGTTCACTCGCGAGTGCGAGGAACTTATTACCTCCCTCCCACTCCCCTCTTCCTTTAGTGGCGGACTGAGGGCCCTCAATCGGGCCCTCTTATCAGCTGCCAAGCACCACTTCATGGCCGGTCACCGCAAGGAATATATTCCCCGACTCACTCCGGACGCCAGAGACGCCATCTCCCGTCGCGATCACCTTCGCTCCACGTCTCCCAGCGACCCCTCCCTCCCTCAGTAACAACAAGAAGTGGATCGCCTTATCTGCGGTGCGGCCCAAGAGGCCTGCAAACAAACGATCCAAGATAGCGACCCCAAGAGCAACCCCAGTAAATTCTGGTCTCTGCTCCACTCACTATCAGGCAAGCAGTTCTCTGTCCCTCGCAACCAGCCTATATCTTTTGGAACTCACACGTTCACCCACAACGGCGATATAGCCAGGGGCTTTGCAAGTAATTTACTGCCACCTCTCCCCCTGCTCTAGCTATCTCGCCAAGACTGGCCAGGCGTCTACTTCGAAAGCGCCACCCCATTGCTCAAGGTTTTTCCTCTTTCACTCCCGCTCAAGTCCGTGAGGCCATAGTCGCCGCAGGGTCCTCCACAGCTGTGGGCTCAGACCAACTGTCCATTCTACATCTTAGGCATCTGTGGCCGCAGGGCATCATATATCTCACCAGATTATACAATCTCTCCTTTGCTCACGCAAACATCCCCGCCTTATGGAAGTTAGCTGTCATCATTGTCACTTTAAAACCATCTAAACCTGCGGAAAAAGGATCATCTTACCGCCAAATATCGTTCCTGTGTCCCGCTGTGAAAGTCTTGGAACGCCTTCTCCTGCCTTTCATCAGTGAGGCTTACCAACCAGCCCCTCACCAACATGGTTTCCGGCCCATGCACTCCACCACATCTCTGCTCTACTTCATTTGGCCTTCCAAGCAACCCGAGGTGTGAACAAACCCAAACTCCACGACCGCACGGTGGCTTTGCTGATTGACTTCAGGAAAGCGTTCGACACCGTTCCCACTGAGGGCCTCCTCTCCTCAGTTTCCGGCACCACACTCCACCACAACGTTGTCAGATGGCTCGTGGCTTACCTCAGGGGACGAGGTATAACGGTTCCCGCTCCCAGTTCCGGGCTGTCAAGGCTGGGTTTCCTCAGGGTTCGGTCGTCTTGCCCTCCCTATTCAACCTCTACGTCTCTGACTTTCCCATCCCTCGGGACCAGCTCTGCTACCCCTCTGTAACATTTTATGCCTACGATTTCACTGTCGTGGCGCCCCATCGCGATCCTCTCGCCGCTGCTACCGCTCTCTCGGATCACTTTGCCTCAGTCAGCAATTGGGCAGCAAACAAGGGCCTTACAATATCAACCTCCAAATCGAATTCAACTCTATGGACAACCGACACCCATCAGTTTACACTTGACCCCGGCATCACTATGAACGACTCTACCCTGCCTCTGGAGCGCCGCCCCAAAATCCTCTGCGTCACTTTTGACACCCACTTTATCTTAACTCCGCACGTCACTTCCATAGCCTCCCGAGCCTCCCGCCGCCTCAGACTGCTCAAGGCCCTGGCGGGGACTCGCTGGGGCCAGTGCAAGGAGACCCTGCTTCTCACATAAAGAACATTTGTCCGACCTCTTATCACCTACGCGGCTCCAGTTTGGTATCCTGGGGCTCGCCAGTCCGCGGTTCGCAAGCTGCAGACGGTTCAAAATGCCGTCCTCCGCATTGCGACCGGTTGCCTCCGCATGGCTTCCGTGGATCATATCCACATTGAGTCCAAGCTGCTGAGGATCGATCTATCCCTCGACCTCCAGTGCCGTCAATACCTTGTTTACGCCCTTCGTCCCTAACACCCAGCCCACTCTGTTGTCACTGCACAGGCTGGCCCCCGTCTCATCCGCCACAGCTTAGCAACCAAATTCCAACCCGACATCAATCACATACTCACAGACAATATCATACCTTCCCCAGAGTACCGCTCAGCGATTGCCTCCCTCCATCGATCTGCCGTGCAAGCTTCACTAGACCGCCTACCCGTTAACAGGGTTTTGGGCTCTGCCCCACCGGAAATTTCACCCGATGAGGCGGTCCTCTGTCGTGCGGCCCGCTCCACTCTATCACAGTTGCGCTCAGGTTTCTGCTCTGCCCTGATGTCATACCGCCATAGGATCGGACTGGCGGATTCGGACTCCTGCCCCGAGTGGCACCGCACCCCCCACACCGTCAACCACCTGTTTGAGTGTCCCGCCCACCCTACCGCCCTCCTACCACTCTATGGGAGAGTCCATTGTCTGTGACTGACTTCTTGTGCTCCCTGCCTTCCTTTTCACACCTTCCACCACAAGCCCGATCCCCTCCGGAGCCACCCCCTACGTAACTACAACAACAACAACAACAAGAGCTGGAAATATCGTAAATAGATAAATAATAGGATCCGAAATCCCAACCTATGTATCTAACGATGTAAAAAAATATATCATGATATAATGCCTACCTCATAAATATCTCCATAGTCATTAACGTCTGTTGATATGTAGAGTAAAACGGAGGAAAAAATGTAAATAACAAGAATTCCAAAACCTAAAGCCTTGGACATTAACGTCTTTTGATATGTAGAGCAAAACGGAGGAAAAAATGCATATAACAAAATAATATTAACGAATAAATAAATACAAATACCTATCTCATTGCAGTAAAATATGAAGGTTCAAATTCGCAAAAAAATCACTCAACGTAAATGTGTGGAGTGGGTCTGTGCACCTGTATATCGTGGTAGATCTCATAACCTACGTTCACCCCTCCCACCCTCTCTACCTAACCAGCCAAACTATCATCTGCTACGGTCAATAGGTCTAAAATAAAAAATACATAAAAATAACGTGTCCGAAATCCCGCCCATGTAATCATCCTAGGTGGGGGAACGCCACGCCCTTGCGAGGGAACCGCCGCCGAAACTACCACTACTGAAGTGAGGTAGGTGAGGAGAGTTGGTTGGGACACAGGCTAAACATTTACATAAAAGGTCTTACGGCTGGCGTAATATATAGAGGGTGACGAAACACTGACAGTTGTTGACCAGGTGGCAATGCTTGCGATGGATAATGCTGGTCACATTCTATGCAAGAAATTAATGGGTGGGTGTTGTGGAAGGGTTAATTGTCCATGCGGTATTTGACCGTTACTGCCCGAGGCTATGTATGGGTACTGCCCTAACCAGTAAGAAAAAAAAAAAAAAAAAAACTGATCCGAAATCCCTCCCATGTAATCATTTTAGGTGGGGAGGGGTGAGGACATTCGCCTCAACGCCGCTCCGTTCCTATCCCGCACCGTTCCTATCTCGCACCGTCTGTATCGCGCACCGTCTGTATCGCGCACCGTCTGTATAGTGCACTGTCTGTATAGCGCATTCTATACTACTTACCTTTGCTTTGCGACTCTCTGAAGATCCTCCCTGTTGTCAACTGAGAGTTGCCCCTACACCATGGCTGTCGCTATTCTCTACGGAGCATTACCCATACACCATCAATATCGGTGTTATCAGCTGAGTGTTGCCCATACACCATCGCGGTCGTTATTATCTCCGGTGCGTTACCCATACACCATCGCTGTCTCTCTTCTCTACGGAGTGTTGCCCATACACCATCGCTATTGCTGTTATCAACTGAGTGTTGCCCATATAGCCATCGCTATTGTGACAGGCTATCATCTGCTCTTCGCCATACTATACCACCGCTGTCACGTCAACCTTGCTGCGGTAGCCTACAGCCCTGTTGTCGTCCCGTTGATTCAAAGTTCCGGCAACGCGTACAAGTGCGGCTGCTGCTCCCTTCTCTACGCTGGCTTCCAGGATAAACCTGCACCGCCAGTGTGCTGCCGTAATCCTAATTTCACCGCAAGGTTAAGACGTCCCGCTTCCCTGTCAACTCGATTGGAATTCCGATGGCTGTCGCCGATCATTGTCACGCACCTGCGGCATCTTAAACCTTTCAGCTATGTTTATGATCCATTATCTTTTCTTCTTAATTTAATATTCAATCCTACGGTACTGTGTTTCCCTACCCTCTCAAATTGTGTCTACTGGTCGAGCACGGCGCGAAACCTTAAACCTTAATCCTTAACATAATCTTTCAGTATTTGATCTACAGCGATGATTTTGGTCTCAAACGAAGCAGAATTTGATTTTCTACCAAAGTTGTATTGGGTTTTGTGAATTTCTAATTAGTTGTTGAGAATATTAAATATAAAACAAGATAAAAATTGAAGTTATTTCCAAACTGTTAGGCGATACACGTCTCCTAATTCGAAATTGACAAAATCCGACGCAACTTTAGCAGAAGATGAAATTCCGCTTCGTTTGATACCAAAATCATTTCTGTAGCTCAAAAACTGTAGCACTAGTAGGGTTAGAAATAAAAAAAATGAAATTTTGAGGAAAGCGAGCGTATCCGTTTTCTTTGAATAACTCGCTTTCTACGGCGAAAATACGGAAAAGAATATGGTCTAACCCACATTCTTTTCCGATTTTACATATGTGCACCAAGATTATTCAAATCGGTACATCAATGAAAAATCAAATTAGAAGCCGTCGGCGGAATTGTTTTTATATAAAATTGGAGAACGCGATTGATAAGTAAACTTTTTATTTGGATGGAACTTGCCACAGCTCTGTAAAATTGGAAAAGAATGTGGCTGAGACTCATGAACGCTCTCCCATTTGCGCCATAGAAAATGAGTTATTCGTAGAAAACTGGTGTTCCTGCCTATAACTGTTTTCTTTGAATAACTCGTTTTGTATGTCAAAACTGAGAAAAAATTACAGGATTTTCCATTTTACATATTTGTAACAAGTTTCATTCAAATCGAACAAAAATTAAAAATCAAATTTGAACCCTCTGGGAAATTTGAGAATACACTGAGAAGAAATTTTTTATCAACTCACCGATTTGAATACAACTTGGTACAGATACGGTACGTTAAATCAGAAAAGAACGTGGGTTAGGCTCATGTACTTTCTTTCATTTTCGCCATAAAAAAGGAGTTATTGAAAGAAAAAAGTTTTTCCGACACTTCTGTGTATAACTCGTTTTCTATGGCGAAAATGGGAGAGAGAGTACAGGTGTCATACCCCCATTCTTTTTATTTTACATAATTTTGTCAAGTTTCATGAAGATCGGGGAATAATCAGAAACTTTTTCTGGTAAAAAATTAAGTGTTGCAAAAAACCTCATCCCCGCCCCAGCCCCCTATTCTACCCACTTAGGATTACACTGGATGCCTAGAATTTTGCCTGATTGTCCGTCTGATGTGTAGCTAATGTTAAATGAAAAAAGCGAATTTTTATATTTTGAAGTTTTTTTTTTTGGGCGGGCGCTCCCCTTAATGGGCAATACTAATCAACCATATACTACGTATATCTACACCATCACCATCTATACTTGAGGCATTTCAACGCATGAGAGACCTTTTTCTGTCGATTTTATCTGCTCAAAGACGATGCTCTTCAACACAGTATCACAACATTTTTAGTTGGCCAATAATATTGATCCTACCCTCACTTCGTGATACTTTCACTTGATTGTGAAAATCCGTGAATACTAATGCTGGTAATGGAAAATACGAAAACTTGCTTGGGTTAACACTGACACGAAAAATATTCTACTATTGGGACAGATTGAAGAAGCATCGACGCTGCACAACAGACATTTCGGGACTCGCGCCGCGCCTAGACAGGGGACTTCCACCAACATTGATGCACACTACAACTCCTCGGTGATGCAATTAGGATTTTTGAGCTATTGCATACACAGTTTTTCACACACAGCGAAGTAATATCAAGTTCGTGCGACTTTTAGAGAACTCACAGGAATAGTTTGTGATATGGGACACTGGCCATTGGGACCATGGCTCTTGCATCACAGTCTTGCAATAACTAAGGGAAATACTTGCTTCAAGTACGACTGACATCAGTTTCACTTTCTATACTGCAGTTCGACTCAGCAGGCTTGCCAAACCTGGTACTATAGTACCAGATCTGATACTTTTTCATGCCGCTCCGAAAATCTGGTACTTTTTGTTTTCGCGGTCTCTTGCAAGAATATATTTATAATGTGTAAACTAAACATTGTGATATTTAACAATTTTTAAAACTATTCTGTTGTAGATGATCGTATCGACTACTTAGTTCAAACTATGCAACCAATCTGTGCTACCATCATTGCTTCCTTTTGATTGGCGCTGAATGAGAAGCAGTTTGATTCCCGTTGTGAACTCGTATAAAACTGGTTCAAAACAACCCCGCCCAGCAATGCTGCCAGTGCACGGTTAACACACTACAGGTAACTCTTTGACAATGCATATTGTCGTGAATATATCACAAAATATCAGTTAGAAGCTCTTAATAGAGAATAGAGAGAACTTGGTGTCCAACCGACTGTTCCCATAACAGATGCTACCCCGCCAGAAGAATTTTGGTGTGAAGCTTCCAAGGTAAAATGTGCATGCGAAGCTCAATACCCAATTCTTTCAAATTTCATGTTATAGCTCCTCTCGCTACCACATTCATCGGCTGATGCTAAGAGAAAATTTTCTGTCTTGAATAACATCAGAGTACAGAATAGGTCTAAAGTGACTACAACTATAATAAATGCCCTCCTCCACTTCAAAAGTCTTCTGCGTGATGTCAATTGTACCTCTTATGTGCCTAGTAGCGAGCTTAGTGCAAAGCTTAAACAAGAATATTGGTTAGTATTTATTCATCTCATACCCTCTGAATGAAATTTTTTTATTATTTTCATAGTTTTCAACCTATTGTAATAAAAATATGTAAGAAATAGAAATCTGGTACTTTTTCGTTAAAATGTGGTACTTTTGTGTTGCCAAATCTTGTACTTTCATCAAAATACGTTCGGCAAGCCTGAGTTCGAGCCTAATGGGCGTATTCATCAGTGAAATATGACTTCACTTCTGCAGACACTGGGCACATGTCAACAACTGGTTCAAATTGGGACTTTGCACATCGTCATGCTACGGCATCGTTGATTGTTGAGACTAAAAACAGCTTAGATCTCAATTGAGCTAAGATGAGGGCAATCACAACTGGAGCACTGTCACATCTACACAGTTAAGAATCGTTGACTGTTGACACCAAAAAGATGAGGGCAAGATGAGGGCAATCACACCACAAAATCAGCGATGATAACTTCTAATCGGACCAAAGGCTTAGGTATCCGAAACAATGTAGAGTCAGGCAGTTAGAAAATTGCTGAACGGGCTGCCCCAGTCTTGGGAGAACGGCGATAAGAGTGCTCGCGCAGAAAGCTCTGCTCCGGGACTAACCATATCTTATCACTATCTTTACTTCCCCCAGTTAAGGACCTCATAACTTCTAAATCTTGGAAATCGCGAACCACCCACCTAATAATCTACCACTAACTTCCCTGAAAGCAGCACTCTGCTTACGTTCTACGCCTCTAGTCAATTTTCGATCTATATCACTGGCTGAGTGTTCCTCAAACAACTCCTCCCCAAGTAATACTGGGACCAATATGAGGTCTTGCATCAATTGAATGTTTTTCACCTTCCCAAAACATTGAATATTGTGACACAAGATTCTTCGGTTTACATTGAATGACGGATCTTAAATTTCTGGCTTGGGCTAATGGATCCTCTGACTTAAATTCTTCTGTGGTCCTTATACATCTGTTTCTCACGCACCAGGTCTCTGAAATTCTAACGGTTTGGTCCCGAAATCGTCTAATTCTCATGGTATGAAGCTCTACCTAGTCAGTGAATTTATTTTGTTTTTCTATTTTTTACCTTTAATATATATATATACAAAAGCTACCGAAATATATTTATGTGAGAAACAATTATTTCATAATACCTTAGGGTAGAGGGGGCTCGGGTTGTTGAACCTTCCGCTAAATGCGCCGTAGTTCTTTGCGACCTGTGGTCGGTTGCAGATGTACTTACTCATCTGGGTCCAGTCGGCCTACATCTGCCGCACGAACCAGTGCGTATGGGTTTCCCAGTGGAGAGTGCAGTCAAAGTTGACATTACCTTTACATTACGAAAAAATTAAGACATAGTTAAGTTCTTCTATGATCGTTTCTTGAAACTACATAGAAATTTTGGAATGGTGGGTGACTCAAATATGAACTAGGTGAGATTGGGACCTAATAATAGTTGGCTCAATGTATTCGTTACAAAAGAGAATGGAGACATAGTTAAGTACCCCTATGGTCGATTTCGCTGAAACTACATAAAAATATGGGATGACAAAGGAACAAGAGGGAGAATTGGACATGATAATCTACTCTGTAGTTTGAATATACTTTATATCCCTTATAAGAAGATCGAAAAATAATTAAGTAGCTACCCTCAAATGATCGTTTTCTTCCAGGTTGTATCGAAAATACGGTTGGTGAAGGTGGGATAGAGTCAACGAGAGAGCTACAGAGTCAATATAATTATAGTTGCGAGATGCAAGTGCAATCACTACGCGACAAGGGTCAAGCAATATTTATTTGTTGACCGTTATAACCCATGAGAGGCTTAAGTGGGATATGCAGTACAGACTCATGCAAGATGGACTCTGATAAGGGTTAAAACGATGATGCATGTGATTAGATAATAACCCAAATATCGTGTAATTAACTGTAGATAGAGCTTAAGAGTTAAGCATTAACGATAAAGGCTTAGGTAGACGATAAAGGCTTAAGTAGAAGCTTGCAACCATATAATTGACCCCGTAGGATGTAACAGGGGTGGCGGAGAGGGTAGGAAAAGGCAGGGGGAGGGGCTGTGAAGTCACTTATGATGTCTTGCCGAAATGGGTGCATAACTTTCTACTCTCGGCGTTCACAGAATCAATCTTCCTAAAAAATTGTATTGACATTATTGGGAGCCTTCCTTGCATTGAAGATCACTTAGGTATCGCAACTTTAAACTTTAATTTTTTTTAGGTATCAATTTGCAGTAAAGCGTGACACATACCGTAAAGCTGTAAGAAATGTTGCTTGCGCTCAGTAAGGCCAGATTATGATATTGTTGCCAATCTCTCATCATTACACTCTCTGTAAACGTGATTATATTCAGTTGACGTGTTTTTCATGACAGTGAGAGTTATAACTTTGACTGATCTACAGAATAGCTCTACCCACGTTCTCCTACGGTGCAATAACTCATCCGCAGTTATTATTTGGTCCTTTTTCAAGGTCAGTGACTGCTTGGCGCTGGTCAAGATCAGCTTAGTTCTCAACGGCAACAAACTGATAAGACTGATGAGAACTTGCCAGCTGATTATCACGTAAGTTGGATGATGTACATGACGAGCTAACGCTATCTGTAGCCGATGAAACACTCTTTGCTTCGCCGAGTATTTTGTCTGCGCGAGCAAAATGAAGTCTTTTAGGAGTTTCAGAAAATTAGTATGTGGTAGAAATGATACAACTATCGTACAATGCGTTATAATATTGACGGTATTTTCATCGTATGGGGCAGAGCTACAGATATACAATGCACATACTAAAAATTAAGACGGGTTACGCAATAGTTCCCGTAATCTAATACTAAGAATGACAGTCGTGTGTTTATAAATGTATATGTTTATACATTTATTTATATGTTCGGTGTGACGGTCTTAACGAAATAGATAAGCAAAAATTAGCTCTGGCCTTCCTGGCTTCATCAGTTTAATCATCTTCCAAAAGACTGTGCTGATCCTGCCAAGCTTCATAGGAAACTGATAGGTAGAAAATATTCCAGGTTGCTGATGATGGCACTCGAACAGGATATCTGATTCTGGTCTTTCTTTGACAAATTTGAAGTCCACTCGATGCAGATACATACAGCTTCTCCGAACAATCTCTTCCATCGTGATGTGTACTCTCTTCTGAGGTCTTCTCCATCCAAACTTCAGACGCCTTTAGTTTACACTGATCGTCTTATTTTGACTGCGTAATTGTCGAGGTAAATGGTAAGATATTCTTCAGCGGTCAGCACGAGCGTAAAAACCACGGTGATTTTTTGGCAGCGAATGGTTTTCTCCATTTCAGGTTCTTCTTCCAACAGAACAAGTTTTCTCAGAGTCAGAGTTATATGCGACTCTCGAGTATCTCGGATACAGACCAGTATATTCATTAGAAGCAACAACGAATGTGGGCAAAGAATATTGCTAATCGTTAGTAACAATGAATGCAGTTCTTGCTCTTTCAGCTTCTCTTGCCGTTTCCATGGAGCCTGATATTCATTACTTTACTCTACAACGAAATTATATTTTCTTTTGGTTTACGATGTCAACATTTTGTAGCAAATCAGAGGAGCGTAGAGAAACCAATTTTTTTCCGGTATAGTAGACGTAGTAATTATTTAATAGCTGGACCCGTGAAACTTTCACGGCTTTGCAAGGCCTTTCAGACAGACTCGTGAAACTTTCATATTTAGCATGGAGACACCACACTTGTTCTTCAACACTGAGACTCGATGTGTGATACATTATGTCCATCCTCTTGGTTGATAA
>LQNS02278001.1:7773081-7784181 GCA_001587735.2 Parhyale hawaiensis
GGGAAGATCCAGGATACCAGGTTCGAATAAGGTGGAGAGAAATATATAGACTTCTCTGTAGTTTCCGAAGTTTATTACACAAACAAGCAGGCGGGTGGGCACCGGTAATATGGTACAAGGGCTAGGATACAAGGCGTGGCAGCCGCGAGGATAAAAAGAATAATGAACTCCTCGCGCATATCGCGATCCACGTACATATCGGTCTTGACCGGTGTGGTCACCGCAAAGGTTATACATTTACAACAACGACAGAATATCATATACTTAAAATAATTTTTGCTCAGTGAAAGATGTTTCGTCTACGATTGCAATGAAGTTGAAAGAAAAACCGATGCAACGAAATTATCTGTGGAAACACAAGAGTGCCAATGGAAGCTTCTGATACCTTCAGTGCTTTGACTTAAACGTCGGTATTACAATGTGTATTCGAATATAAGGTTGCCGTATACTAAACTACGGCCTGCGTTCCACATCAGGCCCCTTAGTTTTTTAATTTGGCTTATTATATTAACCCACTCTAAGCGCTTATTCTATGATTTATTCATAAAGTGCGCATTTGCAGCAAAAAAAAAACATTTTAAAATTGCCAGAGAGCCAGCCGTACTTCAACACGTCTAACAACAATTAGTGCTGGCCCGGCTGCTGACTGACGCTGCATGCTCGTACAAATCAGATGTCATGGCGGCGCTAAGAGAAACTTTCGGTAGCTCCAAAGTTTGAATTTCAACTGTCACTGATTAAGATACGTTTGCTATTAACTGCAACCTGTTATGTTTCCAAGCAATGGGTTTTCAATGAAGCTTGACGTACAGGATGGCCACAGTCTCCAGCTCACCTGGCCTAATTTTCGCCTATCTGCTTTCTTAAAGCGTAACGGAAAACGGACAGAAAAACAAACAGAGAAATAAACGTCTATCTCTATTATATTGTTGATTTGCTTCGATGATTATATACAGTAAAAAAAGTGTATAAATTTACCAGTGCACTGAAACCAAGAACGCCAATGCTAATTTCTTCCTATCTACAGTATTTTGTTATGAGCGTGACATGAAATATATAAATAAATTTATAAACAAACGACGGTCATTCTTAGTAATACATATTACACCATACCTGGATTATGTTTACTACCATTACTTTCAATCCACTTCTATAATGAGGGAGTAGGCTAACCCTTTATACAGGGTTTTCTACACATTAAAACCTCCATGGATTTTTGCAAGGTTGCTTAGTACCACCTGATAGTTCATTTGAATCTCCTCAGGTGTGTCAAATCTCCGGTAGTTGATCTGATTTGCAAATTTAAAAATAAGAGAAAGCCGCGTGGTCCTAGTACCTGTGAATGCGACTGATGATGACTGTCATCATCGATGAAGGCAGTGCGTGGTATTGCATCGTCATGTTAGCGCAACAATGCGTCGTATATTCTGTTCGCGGACCAACTAATGATGCGACCCAGAAGACGCCCCACAATACTGCTATGTCCTAGGCCAGGATGGTCAAACTTCTTCAACATCGAAAGCCACTTCGGGCCTCAACGGTTGCACGGAGTGCCAAACATATATATATATATATAACATGAATGGTATTGTAGTTTCATGAACAGACACAGGAACGCTGTCTTCTTCCTTGTAATACAAAAATATTGTACTAGAGAACCACTCTGAGAGCGTACCCCACAGCCAAGCAGGGCAATGATAATGGTAACATTATTAAACTGGTCCTTAAACTGAGATTTTTCCGATCATCACCTCAATTCTCCCCTGGTCTTTCATGCCTCTTTACAATAATAAAAGTTCCTGCAATTTTTCTGAATATCTGCCAGTAACTTTTTGAGCTATGTTCTGACAAACGTAGCAACCACACAGAGACATAAAAATTTAATGTTCGTGCAAGCGGACTGACACAGTATCATTAACATTTTGTTAATTGTTTTTCGTAACGTTTCCAACAGTTTCTACTAATTACATGAAGATCCGTTCATAACTGTTTGGATTATGGTACAGAGAAAAAAAAAACAGATAAATACACAAATAGATTAGATAGGCTGCAGTAGACGAACCAAAAGGCCCATGGTTAAATGGATTTTCACCAAAACTTAACAGTCAGTTCTTCCTAACATACCTACCATTCTCTGTAAATTTCACAAAGATCTATCCATAACTCAAGTAACGTATCATTCCTGCATTGTGTCAAAATGTCACTTGTAAAGGAGAAATGAAACAAAAAATACAAACGAACAAATAATTATTATAAAAAATCGGCGTGGACAAAGAGGTTCAGACAAACTTTAAAACATTGAATTAAATGCATCAAAGGAAAAATACACAACAAAATAAAGATGGGAAATAGTTTTACAACATTAGTACTTTGTGCGGTACCCTTTACTGTCAATAACGGCTTGGCATCTACTGCCACATGACTGTATCAAACGGCTGCATTCTTCAGGTGTTATTTTGCCCATTCTGCTTCTAATGTAGTCCACAAATCATTAATATGCTTTGGATTGCTCTTCATTGTGCGTTCTCCCAATACTTTCCATACATTCTCAATGGGATTCATGTCCGGCTTTGAGCTGGCGAGTCCATAACGTCCACTCCTACTTCCTGTAAAAAGGACTTAACAACTTTCACCGTGTGGCAGGGGGCATTATCCTGTATGAAGGTGGAATTCTGGCTTGAAGAATTGTTAAGAACAGGTATGACATGCATCTGCAATAGTTCCTTATACACTTTTGCGTTTATCTTTCCCTGCAATCGGCCAAGAGGTCCCGTACCGCTTGTCGAGAACATGCCAAACACCATAACGCTGCCTTCGCCAAACTTCACACTTGCTTCAACACAATTATTGGACAGTCTTTCACCTGCGAATCGACGAACGAATCTCTTGCCATCCGAACCAAACAAATTAAACTTTGACTCGTCGCTAAAATACACCTTAGCCCAGTCGTCATCAGTCCATAGGAAATACTTCGATGCCAAACTCAGGCGAGCATTCCTATTCTTCTAGCGTATCAAAGTTTTGACTGCTGGGGAACGAGGGTGCAAGTCTGCTTTCTTCAGACGATAGGAAACAGTCTTCCTCGATACTTGTATTGCGTGAGATTGGCTAACTTCTTGAGAAATTGATGCAGCGGTTTGAAAACGATCCTTGTTTGATAATCTGACCAGAGTATTGTCATCGGTTTTCGAGGTAATTCGAGGTCTTCCTGAAGAAATTCCCGCAGCGGTAGAATTACATTTGTTGAACTTAGCTAGTGCTTCACTAACAACCCTTTTAGGCCGCTTTCCGTGTTCGGCTATATCCCGTATTGAATGTGGTCATCATGGCGCAACTGGACAATTAACTCCCGGACAGGAGCAGGTGTAGGCACTCCTCTAGGCATGTTGACAGGGCAAAGCTTGCACAGAAACTGACTGGGAGCCTATTACGAGCAATTGACGTAGTGTATTTTCTGGAAATTTCGTTGATACGTGTAGAGAAATCTAGAATAATTGAGATGTCCGAACCATTTTGTCCACGCCAATTTTTCAAACTAAATATTTGTTCGTTTGTCTTTTAAATTTCATTTCTCCTTTACAAGGGACATTTTGACACAATGCAGGTATGATATGTTACTTTGAAAGAGGTATTTTACCAACTTTCGGAGATATTAATGATTTCTTGATATATTGTTAGGTGTCCGAACCATTATGGTCGCTACTGTATAGCTAGGTAGCAAATATTTTTTACAGTTCATGGCCTGGTAAATTGAAGTGATATATCCTCTTGCTTGAAGATCACTGCCATTTACGATGCCATTTTCGAACAGAAGCTGCGGACATTTTTTGGGTTACGCTGTGCTATGTGGCGAACCTAATGTGCAACATATCGGTAGCAGACGTCAAATTCAGCACATATACATATAATTTGACTAAAAAGATAACGTCTCGCTTGAAGATCACTGTCACATACGATGCCATTTTCGAACACCGGCAGCGGACGATTGTTACCGCAACCCTTTACTGTTATGCTGTAAACCTAACTTGCTTTTGAATCAAAATATATTATAATGTCAATTACAGTACACGCACTGGTAAATATAAGCAGTGAGACATCCTTCTGCATGGAGAACTATGTAGTGGACCATGCAATTGTTAAAAACAGGGTACGGGCAGTTTTTGGGTGACATTATTATTATTATTATTATTAAAACTTCACGCTTGAGCTCCCACGGACAGGTAATACAACCCAAATGAAACATTTGCAACACCGGGAAGCCCAAAACGCTACTAAAGGAAATCCAGCAAAAAAACATTAACAGCCGACTTAAAAGCCTGCAGGCCAACACGACCAAACGCCGATGCAGGCAACAAATTCCAAACTTTGGCCGACCAATGCCTCACATTATTGTACACTTTATAAAACATACATAGCTCAGCTACTCTTCTCCTGTGGGACAGGTTCACTAGATCAAATAGTCGTGTGTCGGACGACCGACTTGATTGTTCAGCCAGGTTGTCTGCATTCACTCATAGTCGTCGAGAAGCCCAGACCGGGGAGCAATACTCCAACACAGGCAGCAAAAAAGCATAAAAACATCTGCGGACAACTTGACTGTCACCAAACACAGAATTCACCTTACGCAGGAGCCCAGTCTTAGTAGAAGCACGTGACACAAACCTAATATGCGGCTCAGAAGTGAGCTTCCCATCAAAGACAACACCTAGAATCTCCAATGATCTAGACTCCTAAAGCAAAGTGTCACCATTCTCCAGTTGGGGATGCTGCGGTAAAAGTGTCCGAGACCGACTGACAATCATCGACGCTGGTATATGGCAAACCTAATACCTAATTTGCTTATTAAGCAATATATTGGTAGCAGGCGTCAGTTGTGTTGCATGCGCTTGTAAATTAGAGTGAAATGACATGCTCTTACGGGAAGATGATGGCCACATAGTTCTACTATGCGATTTCTCACCATAGGCTGCTAACAATTTTTCTGGCGATCCTTTTCTGCTATGCGGTAAACCTAATTTGCTTTTGAAGCCACTTATGGTTAATAAATGTCAATTGCACTACACGTATCGATAATTTTGCGTAATGAGACAGAAGATTGCACGAAGAACGTTGCAATGTCTCAGAACTTTAGCCTTACCGCAAAGCAGCATAGCGTCACAAGAAAGTTGTCCTCAGCCTCTGCTCGGAAATGGCATCGAAAGACGTCTTAATACTCGAACTTACAAGTGCAGGCGCTACAATAAATGTTTGCTACCGATACGTTGTTCAACAAGCACATTAGGTTTGCCACATAGCAGCATAATTTCTCCCGAAAACTGTCCGCAGCTTGTTTTCATACACTGTATCGTATATTTCAGCATTCTTCATGCAGAGGGATGTCTTACTACGCAAATTTACGAGTGGGTGTACTGTAATTGACATTTGCTACACATATGTTGTTTCACAAGCGTATAAAAAGCAAACCACATAGCAGAAGAGTATCGCCGCAAATTGTCTGTAGCCTGTCCTGAGACATTGTACCGTTTATTGTGACGTTCAATGTGCAAACATTTGTCTCATTACGCAAATTTACGCGCGTGTGTCCTGCAATTGACATTTACAAACTATATGTTGCTTTCAAACCAAATTCGGTTTACCGCATAGAAGAAAAGGGTCACCAGAAAAATTGTCCGCAGCCTGTGGTAAGGAATCGCAGAGTATATGGCCATGGACTTCAAGTAAGAGCATGTTATTCCACTCTAATTTACAAGCACATGCAACACAATGGACGTCTGCTGCCGATATGTTGTTTATCAAAAGCAAATTAGGTTGCCACCCGCTGCGTATCATAGATACCGAAGGATATGATTTCAGTATATCTAATTTTCTGTTTCTCTTGAAGCGAAAATTCTCCGTCAAAGAAAGACAGCAAGCTGAAAGAATTAATTGTATCTGCTACTCCGTGAAAAATAATCACTTCGTCTCTGCTTTGTCGATCAGCTAGTAAATTTATACGTCGTGAACTGAGAGCAAACATCTGTTCCGATGTGTGGAGTGGTAACATAAAAATGAGATTCATGGCCGCGATAAGCGAAGCTGCAAGTATCTTCGTTATTTCGATATAAGGAACTGTTTCAAACAAGAAATGCATTCAGATAATAAAGGGATAAGGATCTCACTTTTGCCTTCTTCTGCAACCTGGTCATCGTCTCCATCGAAACACAACTTGATTGCGAAATCTGAAACCTGGCATATTTTTCACTAATCTATTTCATTAGGATGCGGACACGAAATATATAAATAAATTCACGAAGCGTTTTATTCTATTAGGATGATAGGTAATATTTATAGTGGGCTACTTTAAGCATTAATCTCACTGTAGAAATTTTTTATGCCGATCTTGCCAAAGTCTCCATGAAAATGTACCAGAAATGGCTACCACTTACCATTTCACTGTTTCTGCTTAAAAAACTCTCCAAGTTCCGGTATCGCAACGCTGTAATTTTCAGTCGAATTCGGTAACGGTAGAGCGGTAACGACTTCGGGTGAGGCGATATTACCGCTTTACAGCTTCATTAGTCCGGTAACCCACCTCTGAAATTTACAGGGATTGTTAGGCATGCTGACAGTAACACTTGCTTAACTTTTGGTGAAAACCTTTCATCTGTTTGTTTGTATGTTCAATTTTTCTTAGTCCGACCATTTTATAAAGGCAGTTTGGGCATGGTCAAATTTCTCAACAGCGTGCCCAATTCTATGGGTATTTCTGAGATTCCTCTATATACAGGTAGCGGGCGGGGCTGAGCTATGGGACGAACAAAATTTCGGAAATGCCTATAGAATTGGCAACGCTGCAGAGGAATTTAACTTTGCCCAAACTGCCTTGATAAAAGGTCAGACAATAATATTTTGCAGTCAAACTGCAACAAGAAACTGCGGCAGCTATTCCGCTACAGCGAGGGCCACTTGCTCAGTTTCGAGTATCTCTCTGAGCTTCTATTGAGTTTCAATTTGCAACTCTCTATATTTGGAATCAATGTGTCTTAGTAGATTCAGCCGTTATTACGAGCCAAGAAATATATGTTGCAATAACTTGCAGCGTTTCCGTGTTCCGACTCGTACGCAACGGGCTTAACGTATCCCATGTATGTCAAGTCGTTGCCCGTCAATCCTAAATAACTCTACAAATCCTATCTAGCACTGTGATAACACAAGTGGATCTCGCAAATATTTTACCAGCTATGTTTTTGACCTTACATATCATTATTTAGACATTTAGGCAGCATAACAATGAATATAGCTATCTCACTCTTAGGAAGTACTTTGCTTGTTTCTTTATCACCCGCGAACAAGTGAGAGGGGTGATGGTGTTTTCATTCAAGAATTAAGTAGTAAATATAAATTTATGTATGGCAGAGTATCTTGGGAACAGTCTTTCTTTTATGCAGGTTGATGAAACTTCTTCATTAGTGTTCTCATACAAATGAATGGTTAAACTAGTCTGTTGGATCGTCTGATGCAATAACTGGCCAAAACTGTGCTCAACGTAGCTTGCTGCACGTGGGTTCGGCGACGCGTTTCGATCGGACATTTGATTGTATTCTGGCCGTAGCTGGTAGGAGGTGAGAAACTGAGTCTGTAGTCAGTTGAGGATAGAGAACGGTTGTGCGTTAAAAGGGAAACACACACCGACTGCGCCCTGTTTGACCGGTGGATTAAGTGAGTAGCCAATCTGATAGTTGAGTGGTAGTCTGCTTGCTCTACTTTCAGTTTCCATGAAGATTAACTGTTAGGAATGTTTCAAGGATTTCGAAACTGTTATTGTTTTTCTCATAGCATGAAAACTCATTGACTTATGTGCTTGTGAAATTTCCTAAAATGACCTATATACTTAAATGCATTTCTCATTATTTCAAAAACTAAGGCCTAAATCAAAACAGTTGTGGGAACAAAATGCATAGTATATATTTTGCAAAGACACATATTCTGAGCAAGTTTCAGGGCAATTTTAAGCCCTTCCATGCCCCCTTCAAAAATGTACCAGGTGCGAAAGTTCTACCCAACTTTTTTATGTCCTCATCATATGGAGTAGGAAAATACATGGTAGAGCTATAAAGGTGAAATGTACACAGACACCTCCAGAGCCTGGACTAGAAGAGATACAGCTGAGATTGAGAGTAACACAGGGCAAGCTCTTGGTGGTATTCGGCTCGATTTGAGCCCACCTACCTGGTCGATAAAAAAAAGACACCCATAAGAAGTAAATGTAAATATAAGTCATTTATGCGCATTTACCCTCAGAACTTACTAAAACATCACAAAAATAACGCTACCAAAACGAATAGAGGAAAGGGCAGTTAGTACAAAACAGTGCACTACTGAAATATATTCATTGAATATTTAATTCCGTGCGTAGATGAGTTCTAATTGAGATCGTCACTGTACTTGCTTGTCAGAGTTCACGTCAATGCAGAGTAATGCTATCAGGCTACAGTGCTGGATGGTGAACGAATGTCATTAAGATCTTCTTGTTTATTTACATCTTACTATATAAGACTTAGAAGATATGATCCAAGAATAACTAGCAAGTATGCTGATAGACGCAGACACAAAGGTACGAGGTTTGCATCTGAATAAGTGCTACAAGCAGAATGCAGTAGACAATGTTAGTACTGTGAGGCTAAGTACCGAAAAAGCTGAAGCTTGATAGCCCAAGCGCCTTAAATATCAGTCATTTAGAAGGCCGGCAGCTTCCACCTGAATTGGGTGGGAAGTCCGCAGGTAAATTACTGTGTGTTTAAGAGACTAACAAATATCACCGAAACTCTGGTTACAGGTTTTGACAGACAACTTTTACTGATAGAGGTTCCGGCCGGAAGGTCCCTAATAATCTTGGCTGTCCCTCAGATAGGCTTGCTGAAAAGCAAGCTCATATTGCATGGTAGGGTATGCGACCTTTTTGTTCCTTATCTGAGCGACTCTGACCTCATGACGAGCAGTGGTCACATCCGTCAAACATGACCTCGCATTATACAAATAATGCGTCTATACATTTGAATGTTAGGGCTAACACATTAGAATGTTGTATGTGTGAAGCGCATATATAACAATTACGCTGACCAAGTCCCCTCCTAGACGCCGCCTCATAATACAATAAAAAGAAAAAAAAAAGGAGACAAAGAACCATACACGCACGGAATTACGTGCGTGTACGGAGCCCTTAGAAGAGTAAGAGCAGAGTGGAAAATACGATGGAAGGAATGAAAGAGATCAAGGAGGGAGGAAACCGGCTCGGAACTCATCCCAAGAAATCTGGCCGTTACTATCTCCATGGGAGAAAAATAAAAAATCTTCTATGCCCCGGGCAAACCTAACCAACTGGTCCCAATAATACATCCTATTCAAAATCCACGCGCGAGTCAATGCAGATAGGCGCAGCAAGTCGGGAAGACGGAAAGAAAGGAAAAGAAAGAAAGACGAAAAAAGTAGGAAAAGGACAAGAAAATGGAATAAATGAAGCATTACTATGTATTTAACATTCTTTTAAGAGTCTTCTGGTCGTAGAAAGCATGTGTACGAGAACACGGGAAAGGAGAAAAATAAAAAACAAAATCAGGGAAAGCGAAAGAATAGAAGGAACTAAGTGGGCACGGAAGACAGGCGTTCCGAACGTCTCACCAATAGCAAGGCAGCCCATCAAGTGCACCCCTCGAGATCTACCACCTCAGCCTAGGAAAAGCCAAGCAACTAGGCGCGATTAGCTAAACAGCGGATAATAAAATGATGAAAGGAATGAAACCTGAAATTACTAAAGGAATGATGCATGAAGTGACCAAAGGAATGATGCATGAAATGATTAAAGAAATGACAGTGACAAATGCAAAGAGAAAATAATATTACCAGTTGCGTATAGTTTCTTCATAACAATGATTAAAAATTCCTTACAAGAACATAGTTATATATTTTTTACTGACGAAAAGACATGGTTAGGTTAATTAGTGATTCATAAAGCGGCATAGTAATTATATGAGGAAATTTTGAATAATAATGCTTCCTATATAATTTATTACTATCAGAAACCTAAAGTTTAGTGTAATTCAGAATCGAATGAAAAATGTTGCCATTGCAGAGTTTGCTTCTTGCGCCACTGTACATATGTACTATAGCTACTTGTAGTTAGCAGATTAAATGTGTTTTTACCTCCAGAAAAGACCCCATACTACCCCTATTGCCCCCATCGTGAGGGCAGGAGGGCAATTGCCCCTTTTGCCCTACCGTTCCGGCTCCCCTGCATGGTGAAAGAAAACATGAGACAAGTGTCATGCGAGAGGCATTCGAAGAAGTGATGGGTCGCTGGCTGGTGGACGGTGGTGAATGCCACATGGTCGCTGCATTGCGTCTTCTCATATCACTCGTGCGACCAGTACAAAGTTTTGATCTAGAATTTGCAAGCTTGTTACTTCGTGAAGCACATGGGAAGAATAATTATTAGTCACAAATCACTATCTATAATATTGATGGAAAAATTCCGACGTTCCCGCTTTACCCGAATTAAATTGACGGCTGAAAATATAATCCGTTTATCTACAGAAGCAAAAATAGTGGAAGAAAAATTGCACATTCTGCCACCCACTAAAAGAGCACATGCTACCCCTCCTATTGCCTCCCCACTGAAACGGCACGTGCTTCCCCCTCCCCCTATTGCCCCTACAGAAACGGCGGAAGGTATTGTAGGCCCGGCGCCCCTGCAGGATACGAGTGGAGCAGGCTACGGGTGAGAGAGTTAGCTCAGTGCTTCAGTGCGTGATATGTTATTGAGGCGTAAAACTCCTTCCTAGCAGGAATACGTAGTGCTCATTTACCAGAGATTATTTAGGGGGATGCGAGCGACTCAGTTCGTTGAGTGTAGGCTTGCTGTTCTAATAATAATAATAATGTCATTTATTTCTCATCTGGAGACTGTGTCCAACAAGGTAAGGACACAATATCCTGAGGTTTTCATGCTTAATACTAACATAGGAATAATACTAAAAAGTAACATAAGAGACAATTGGTATTAAATTAGCAGTGAATTTACTAGAACAAGGCTCGCATCTTAATAAGGAGATAATACTGACACTA
>LQNS02278001.1:7800310-7824341 GCA_001587735.2 Parhyale hawaiensis
AAAAACTCACTCCTCTTCCTATCAACAACTACACATTGACGTCTGTCAGATAAAAATTGACTAATTACCGCAAGAACTGAACCACCAATACCCATTAATCTCAGCTTATGGAGCAGCCCAAGGTGATTCATGCGATCAAAAGTAGCACTAAAGTTAAGCTGTACGGTACCAACCTTGCCTCATGACCCCCATCAAGAGCCAAGTGCAACACATGAGAAATGTGAAGCAGAGCATCACAGGTTCCTAAGCCCTTACGAAAACCATACTGATGCCAGCATTAAAGCCGTATTTAATTTAAACAAGTGTAAGATATTGCGCAAAGCTCATCTTTTTTGTTAATTTTAATAGATTTTGGGTATTTTCCATATCTTTTACGAAATTTTGCCCCATTTATTTCAAGTGAAAAAATTGAAAAAATTGGTTTAAATATCAACTGGTTGTCTGCTCGGAATGCTGCCTAGAATTAATGAATGTCCATAATCGGGCAGCAATCCAACCCAGGGCTCGCCGCGAAGAGGCCACCAGTGTCGAGCCCCACCCTAGCTCCATCCCATCCACCCAACCTTATTTGATGGAACTTAGTCTAATGGTCTAAATTCAGACTTGGTGTTGAAATGAGGCATCACTGATCTTGATTTAAGCTTGTTCTGGATAAATCCTTCTCTGTTGTTATAACCACAAACAGACAAGGATGCTTCAGTCACAAGCTTAATGTGACGCTCCACACTTTGGGTGTGGCACGGTAATTTTGGGAAGTGAAAACGAAAATTTTTATCATTGATCATTTCCTTAATCTTGCTTATAGCTTCCTACAAGCAAGATTAAGGAAATGATCAATGATAAAAATTTAATTAAATGGGGCAAAATTTCGTAAAAGATATGGAAAATACTCAAAATCTATTAAAATTAACAAAAAAGATGAGCTTTGCGCAATATCTTACACTTGTTTAAATTAAATACGGCTTTAATGCTGGCATCAGGGTACCCAATACTTCGTATTGGCAGGTGTTGCCAAGTGCCAAATGGTGTTTTGGTTATTTTTAGAAATTCTCAAAAAATGGGTTTCTTTTGCTAAATTCGAAACTTTGACCCCAATGCGCAACATCTAAATATTATCCTAGGACCTTCAAATTTTAACACATATATTTTATCACCATTTGGCATGTTTTTACAGGTGTTGCCAAGAAAAAATAATAAAAAAAAACTTTTTCGATACACCCAACTGTACGGTGACGTATCACTAATTATTGTGAAGTTGTATAAGTTGTTAGTTACAAGTTGAGTGTTGCAAGATTTTCTAACAGTTCGATGGTGACCTATGAACTATGAACTATTATGAATAATTAAGAGTGTTAACTAAGCACAATCAGTTAATAGATTGAGTGCTAAAAGAATCTTTAGTGTTCGCTGATGGATAAAGTGTAAGCAGTTAAGCTTCGATTGATGACTAAAATCATGACCTAGAAGAGCGAGATAACTTACTTCAGAGTATCTATAACTTATAAGGGTAGTAAACACTCAACACATCAGCTACTGTGTTAATTTATGTAATTCACAACCATGCCTTTGAATCGCGAGCTTCTGGAATTGTTACAAAAGTATGCCATTTTCTTGAAGTGTTACCTAAAGACTGAAGATTTTATAGAGGCCTTTCCCGAACTAGAAAATCAACAAGGCTTTCGCAATATACTATTTTTAATGCGTTGTGAATGTTTTCAGATGGAATTAGAATTACACGGCTTGATGTGTCCTAACCACATTTCTGAAGACGACGATCAATCCGATGCCGATCGTCAGTATGCCACTATATAAGACCAAGTATACGTATTTGTTTAGCACGAAATATAGACAGTGCAGAGCTATAGCCTGTCAATAAGCGTTTTGCTATTATGCACATTGGTTAGTGTGTGAGACCACATAGTAAACCGTGTCATGTTCTGATTTCCTGTGTGCAAATCTACCGGGTAAATTCTGAACTTTTGTGTTCAAGAAGAGAGAAGTGCTAATAATGCACAGTGGTATTGTGAAATAAGGGAACTTCGAGATTCTTTGGGCTTGATAAGCCTGAAAGTTACCCAGTCCAATATATAATATAGGCCATGTCATAATGTGAACTACGAGATATGCAATACATGTTAGACGCACGACGTTCCGTTCCATTTTGATCATGAAGAATTCTTATAAGGTGTTCAAGAACAGGTAAGACGCATTTGCACTGTTCAAACTAATCAGTGATTATATATTTGTGAAAGCCCTCGTACTATTAACACAATGAGGCAGTAATTATATATGTATAAACAACAGGTTTTTCAACCTATGATGATGATAATCTGTCAGATCGCTGTAGAGTAATTATATATAAAAGCCCTCGTAAGCTGAACGCAAGAGGCAGTTGTATAGAAGCCCTCGATCTAACAAGGGACGGTAGATACCAATGAGGCAAGTGAGTTACTAAGTTAAATTGATTTAGTAAACGATTATCAATCGCTTTTAATTTCGGTAGATAAACGATCAGGCCCAATAAATGCCTTGAGACTATAATAATGCCGACGTGAGTTAGATGCAAAAAACACGATTTTCCATCGTTTTATAAATCATAAAGGCACAATATTATTGTAGCCCTTCTAATATCGTTTGTGTTACGAAGCAAGATCTGATTTTCTGTATCGTTTATGAAAGCGTATATGCGCATCAGTGTGATAGAACAGAACAAATCTCACGACTTAAGCGTTACAGTGAATTTATAGAAATATATGTTCGATTATGAAGTGTGTAAACAGTGGTAAGCAGTACCAGTGTTTGAACAAGACGTTCTAAAAACGTCTCTATGAGAAAATAACCAGGTGGAAGCACCACTGAAACCCAGCGGTCCAATCACTCTGGCCTATGTATGGCTGAACGCTAGCGGTACGCGTTGCTATGATAAGCAGCCTTGCGTAAACGCGTCCCATTATAACGCGCATGGCAGTATACATACGCCATTACGCTCATGTTACGTATTTATGCCCAAGAGATAAAAACATTCCATGTTAAGCAAAATCTGTTGCTAATTAAGTAAACAGCATAAGGTATGTGAATGGCCTAAGCGCTATGTATGAAACGAGGAAACCCGGCGGTAGGCTAATAAAGGGTTAAACTATGTATCGCAGGTAATGCAATAAAGATTTGCAGAGGCAACTATTGTGAATTAAACAGTTGAGAATTGACTAACTCAAGAAAGAGTTCAAATTTGTATTGATGGATTTAGTGATACATCGTTTTCACGCTAATCATAAGCAGTTGTGCCAGACTGCGTAGAGGTAAACTTGTAACCTACGATAGATGGAGACTTATGCATAGAAGCGGTTAATGGTAAATCTAATGGCGAATATTATTCCTTGAGTATAACAAGTTAGTTGTTATCAGAAAGCAGAGATTGTTTAAAACCTAATTGTATGGCACGAGCTAGACAGCAAAAGTGTACAGTGCCAATAAGGTAATTTTGGCCGAAATAACCAATGTTGATCTTCGCTATCAATAGTCGAATCAAGCGAACAAAGTTTACTGTGTTAACGAATAATAACGAATAGAATCATAAGAGGTAGATATTGTCCATGAGACATTCTCTAGTAGAGAAATTCCTTATGCTCAAACGTACCGAGCCATACTTTTAAATGTCGAGACCGCACGTATGTGAATCAATGGATGATTTATTTTTAGAACAGACATTCATGCACCTTTCGGTACTGTAACTGGCAGTACAGAGGTTAAATGTAAGAGATATCATTCAGAACAATCTAGGAAGTGTTAAGTGTGCAGCTGGCACTGACCTCACTGACCTCCGCACACCTGGCCTGTGATCAAGGCCATAAAAGGAAGCGGGCGGCAGAGCGCCGTTGCATTGCCACAAGCCGTTGTGCACCAAAGTTTTCCGCCTTGCCAGAGCACTAGCTTGTTGTAACACCTACCGAGCTGTGGTGTCGTTGGTTTCAGTGTAGTAACATTGTATACATTTAAAAATTATTGTTCTATGGTTGAAGTGTATAGAATACTTAGACGACCAATGTAATCCAAATATTCTAGGTGATTCTAGATGAATACATCAAAGGATATGTAATCTATGGTTTCCAGAGGACGGATACAAACGTTGTTAATTCGGAATTGATACATACAATCATTTTTGTGTGTACTCTTGAGAAATAATGTACTGTCATTGGCTACAGTTATCAAATTCACGTGTATCAGAGATTTAACAGATGCGTAGACAACCGCGACGGCAACACTCTCTTGCCGCCGAGCGCATGTCCAGGTACAAGCACAGCAACCTCGCGAGCGAGCAACAGAGTATATACATATACGGAAGCAGGCATCGACGCCAGCTGGTCACTGACCAGTGGACTGGCTCTGAACTTCAGAGCGCCTGAATGAGTTGCAGCGGTACCTCGCGTGGAACGTACTGCGTACACCAATGCTGCTAGCGCGTAGCGCCTTCTTAGCATCCTTGTCTCCCCCGCGTTGCGCTATACAGTTACCGATTTCGTGTGTCATGCTACGTATGTATGTATATGTGTACATTGTACCGACAGAATCTATAACATGTACTTGACTCATTGTAATGTACTGAGAGAGATATTCAAGCCGTAAAATAAGGCAGTTTTATAATACGTTGAGGCAAAAAAGCTACGAACCCTGTAACCTAAATTTAATATGCTAAGCTAAGCCACAATGTGTGTATTTCGCAGCATATGTAAGCCTGTGACCGCTGGGCAATAGAGACGCCAGATGTCACCAGCCGGTTTCGTTCACGTCAAGTGAAACCGCTGTAATGCCACAGCGGCGACGTCTTGGACCAGAACTGTTGTAATCCTGGGTGCGTATCTTTAATGCAAGAAGAATTAAGAATTCTCCTATTAAAATAATGTCAGACATATTCTCTCCAGATAACAGGGCAGAACATATATCTGGGATATTGGTAGTGAAGTGGCACTGGCAGATAATCTTTATGGAATCATTGTTAGGAAGAAATACCTTAATCTTCCTAAGTGCTACTTAAAATTAGTAATAACTAATGGCATAACTAACCTGTGTCCTCCCTTACAGGAAGTCATTTTAATCCAACGGTTAGTTTTACCGTATTAATTTCAGTAAGTTGATTAAGTACAATGCGTAAGGCATATAACAGAAGAAGTTAACTATTGTTTCTTCGAGAATTGCAGTCTCAGTAACATGATCCTCCATTGAATTGATTACTATTTAACGATCATTAGCAAATTAATACCGATGCTAGTATAAGTGCGAGTCATTCTGCACTATCGAGTAATTCATCACAACGATCATATACCTAGATATATATAATGTGAAGATAACCTCGGTGGCCTACGAATATCCCAGCTCTGTTCTTGATCCTTAATCCTAAATTGGAGAAATAAAACGAAGGTTAACGTAAAGACTTTTACTCAATAAATTGAACAGAACGCACCTGGGAAATTCAGACGCTCACCACTAGGGTTATGTACGTGTGAAGCCAAACGAAGCTTGCTAATCTCATGTTTCCTTCCGCCCTACCGGTACTGGCTGGAGCAGCTTGACCTTGCACTGCCGGAGACTAAGGACCCCACCAGTGGCAAGTTCAATGTCGGCTGACTTGCTCCAGGTGTAGCAACCAGCCAAAGGCCCCGGAGTTCTGTTAGAGATATTTCTGCTAACGAATACTTCGCATCAGTACAACCAACCCTTGGGGCCTGTTCAGAGGCTGCGGCCAGCCGTACTCCTGATACGGAAGCCTGAGACTCCGCGTACAAGCATGGCCGAATGTCATTTAAATTTCTACCACATGTGTTAGCTCCGTGCAGTAGTAATCCTAATATGTTGTCCAAAACCTTGAAAAAGTTCATTAAATTTTCTAGTATTTGCTGGGCCTCCTCCGTATATCTCGGTACGTGACGTGCGACCAGTGACGGGACTTTCGTGGTCAACACTAATACTGAGTCCCGAGTTTCAGAAAGAGATGTCACAGCTGACGGAGAAAAGCTGAGCAGTTCCATAGCTCACGCCGTGCTGGCAAGTTCCACAGCTCACGTCGTGTTGGCAAGTTCCATAGCTCACACCGTGCTGGCAAGTTCCACAGCTCACGTCGTGCTGGCAAGTTCCACAGCTCACGCCGTGCTGGCAAGTTCCACAGTTCACGCCGTCCTGGCAAGTTCCACAGTTCACGCCGTCCTGAGCAGTTCTATAGCTCATGCCGGACGGGCAAGTTCCAAGACCCATGCCCTCCTTAGCAGTTCCGCAGCACCTGCCCATATAGGAAGTGCCATAGAACCGGCCAATCCGGCAGTGCGTCGACTCCAGTCTTCAAGCAGAGTTGTACGGCTCCTGCCGAAGCTGCTTAAACCAACTTCCAGCTGCTCCGAGAAGTTCCGGAAGTTTCTGGATTATTCTCGGGACCATCTTCTCTGCGATCTTCGGCCGTGCGGGCTCCCCGCTGTGTTGGTCTCGGCAGT
Organism: Parhyale hawaiensis; assembly: GCA_001587735.2. NCBI lineage: Eukaryota > Metazoa > Arthropoda > Malacostraca > Amphipoda > Hyalidae > Parhyale > Parhyale hawaiensis. The sequence goes on from LQNS02278001.1 coordinate 7,806,790, forward strand.
TCACGTTGGTGAACGACGGAAGGAGGGGGGTACCGCTCCTTCGCGTCGACCGTAGCGGGTACTTTGATTACCCGTGTAATTTCGGTATAAGAAGATCCTGCAATTCTTCGACTTCTCGCTTACTCTGGGGATGGGCCTATTTCCCCTAGAGTTTACTGGAACTCTATTAAGCTCCCGGGGCCCTGGGGGGATTCGACGGACTTGAGCAACGCATGGACCACGGATGGATCCGCTCTTCTTTGCATTCAGGTTAGTCACCGGGTAGCTCAGTGTCACTGACCGGGATTAAGCGGTGGGCCTGGCAAAGATATGGAATTTTCTCGTGAACTCGTTATTAATGAAAGGAAGGAGTGCTTTCAATTTATTAAGTGATAATGTTAATCTGTCAGTTAGCTACCGGGTCGTAAATTATTCTCTGTTGAAGTGTTCATATCGAAGAATAGATCTTTATTACATTAACCTACATGCTAAGTTGACGTCCGCTCTAAGTACTAAGTAAATTCCGGTAGATTCGGGCCATCCTTCAAGTAGTCAAATAATGTACCCGTTTCTCATCTGCGAATTAAATTCAAGTTAGCTTTATCGCTGGAAGTCCTAAAGTAAATTCCTACGGGTTCAGGTTCTCAACCTAAATGAATAAGGCAACTACCTGCTTCTCGTCTGTGAATTAAATTAAAGTCTGCTATATCGCTTAGAATCCTGAAGTAAGTTCCTACGAATTCAGGCTGTCTATTTCAGTCAATTTGAGTTGATACTGTTTCTGATTTTCGTACGTGAGTATAAAGTCAAAGTTCAATCTTCGTGCCTAAATTTAAGTCTCCTTAAAGTCTGTGTGGGGTTTTGAGCCAGTGTGGATCGCTATTCTTTGCTCCAGATAAATCCTGGTATTGCTTAGTTCACTGGTTCCTACAAGTTCCCTTAATTCTGTGGCACGACCTTATAAAGTACTTCAATATTAACTCTTCTAAATACTAAACTTTTCAAGTTCAAAACGGAGACACAAAGTTCCCAATTATTAATAAGTTGTGTTGTGTGCAGCACAAGTTTACTCCTTCCATAACGGAAGGTGGCAGCGCGTCTGGGGAGGCGACGCCGTCCTCCGACGGTTCCCTGGATTTTCGGCTTTCCTGCAACATGGCTGGTTCCTCGTTCATGTTCTTAGTTTCGTGCGGGTGAACCTACCTTAAACTCTACAGTTTCGCCAACCTTCTACTATTTGTGTCAAATTCAATATTACGTTTAGCTTAAACTTTAATCTAATTGAGCTTGACTTGTACGGAACATTCGTTCCATTTGCGTAAATTTCAATATTGCGCTTAGCTCAAACTTTAATCCAGTGAAGCTTAACTTGTACGGAACCTTGGTTCCATTTGTATTCATTTGCTGCTAGCTTTGGCCTTCGGCAGTCTGCGAGGGTTTGAATAACTTGGCTTGTCATTTTTTTTTAAACACAAGATTTTGCGTTGTGCCATGATCATCGCGAGATACTCTGTAAGTTCGTAAAAAATCTTAGCACATGTAAAAGTGAAATTCAACAATGAAAATAAAGTTTGTTGCGTTACGCCTATTTTATTGTCGCCCCCACATCTAAAATTTCCGTTATATGTTAGCGTAGCTAATGTAAGAATTACTTCAATGCGTAGTTAGCAGAGTTCTAGGAAATGGCGTACCTAGGCTAGCACTTATTTCAAGACTGTGTTAAAATCCCAACACATAGTAACTCTAAGATTGGAGACAGCAATGCCCACCGAGTCGAATCTCAAGGTGTTTCCTCACACCCTACAAGGGCAAGGAGCGATGCAGAGATTCCTTCTCGAGGCTCGATATAAGCGCCAGACGGTGCGCAGGACCTCGTCTTTGTTAGGCGGCAACTCTGCCAACTGGACCCGGCGTTGTACTCCGTGTCTCCTTTCTACGTTGTGTGCTAGTTAGTCTACGTGCCATGACCAGACTCTAACACTATTCCCTTTGCCTTAAGTGCCTGCGTGCACTATCGATAACGAACTCACGATCCTGTAATTCACCAAATTGTACGTATATTGGATGAACTGATGAAATACACTGAAAACGCCAACCTCGTTCTCCTTCCTAAACTACCTCACGATGAGAAGACGGCAGGAAAGTAGCCAAGCGGCTAGTAACAAGCAACCGTGCGCCTACAGAGAGATAACTACCACGAGGCACGGAACAGCTATTAACAGCGGCTTGAAAAGGACGATAAGAAATCAACTAGAGAGTCTGTCAGACTGCCTCCGTAACCATGCAGGGTTACGGTCATTTAACTGTGACAAACAGTTATTAAGAGGTTCGACTCTGTGGGATTTTTGTGAGTTCCTGGCATCTAGCTCTCTTCAATCAAGCTTTTCAGTTCAGTCTCAAGGAAAGGGTCCGGACGCAGCAGAGTGCGTATAAAACGCCGAGGCCCAAACAACCTCGGTTTGACCCGGCGTGGACCTTAAGGCCCTGGCGGCTACTGTCCTGACTATTGTTGAGACTTCCGAGGAGAGCCTCACCACACCATAATATTGACCTCCTGGTTCGACGGATTGGACACCGGGAGTTACAGTCCTCCGTTTGGTGTTGAGCGCCATTTTGTGCGCTCCCCGAGGTAGGGCTCCCGAAGCCTTCAGAGAATCATTGCCCTAGACACAGTAATATCTAGGGACGGGGGCTCAAGGGAAACCTACGGTGGCGGAGGCCGCCGAAAAAGACTGTGCTGACGCAGCGCAGACGCTCCTTGGCACGAACCGTCAATAAGCGACCGACAGCTATGCCGGTCAGCGCAGAGACCGCTGGAAGTTAACGTGGGACGTGCCTTGTTCTCGCGCCCAGCGGCACTATACCTGCGTCTTAACTGAATTCACAGTACAAGTCGGCTACTTCAAAAGATCATCAAGTTTTGCAGGGCTGCAGCTTAGATTTCTATATTCAGTCTACGAACTTCACAATTTTAAAATATCTTAGTAAACGTCTCCAGCTTATTTTATTTTTTTTGGGTGAAGCTCTCAGCACTGTTCAAATTAGGGCCGTCTTCAGGACGAAAATCATCGAATGCTGCGGAGCTATCACAGTGCGATCAGTTTTCAAGGTACGCCTTTCATATTTCATAGAGGCAGCTATATATACTCTGGCTAATAGGAAACATTGGCCAAGCGTCTTATATAAAAGTTTGCCAACTCAAAAGAAATTAATTTGGTATTAAAGTACAAAGTTTTGTTAAATATTGAAATGTATGCGTCTCTTTGTGATTATGATGCCGGTTTGTGATTTTATTGAAATACAATGCTTTTACTCTCTATTATTTCGACAGGTTCCTCCTACTTCTTCGCTCTCTATTCCAGCTTCTCAGTCGTCGCACGAAATTATTGTAGTTCCAGTAGACGGGAGCTATGCTCTACAGTCCAACTGGAGTTACATTCAAAGAGGCCCAAACTCCCACCAAGCAACGCACTATTCACATAATGGGAAGCTGAACAGACAAAATAACAAAAGACAAACGGATCATCGCCAAAATTTGTTCAACAACAGTGCTCTATGGTATTCCTAACGGTTCCTGTTAATTTTATGAAAAATCATCCAAAACAATTGAGTGATGTAGTCAAAAGACGAGCAGAGAAGCGGACAGCTAATAAGCGGGCTGACGGAGGACCACAAGAAATTAATCATGTTTCTAAGGACATTTGGCACAGTTCCTGTGCATTTTATGGAAATCCTTCGATAACGTTGTGCGTTGTGTTGCTGAGAGACAGATAGACAAACATTCCCACAATGGTGGAGCCTATGAAAAGGAAACTGGAAAGGATGTGCAACAGGAAATGCAGTTTGCTAAACAAGACAAGTTTATATAAAATTGGTCGAGTGTGCTTTAGTTTGTGCTGTACATATATTGCACAGCTATACATAATAAAAAAGAATATTAATTTTCATCCTTGGAATATCAATGTGTTTCGCCATTGAAAGCACATGAAAAGAGGCAAGAAAAATTAAAATTTGTGTGATATTGAAAGCAAGTGCAAACTTGAGTAACAGTCATGAAAGAATCCACCAACCAGATTTGTTGCACAATTGCACAACTATTTTGAGACGAAAGTGAGAACGCTTGGCAGCAGATTGGTCTACCACTCCCATAGATAAATAGAAAGTTAACATAAATTAACAAGCTCTTAAGATTATAAAACATATTACACATTTCCAAAGTACAATAACAAATGAGAATTAGTAACAAGAAAATTCAAGGATAATGAATTTAAGTTATCAGAAATCAAAATAAAAGACTCTTACACTGAATAGTTTGAGCCTCAATCTCCTCAAGAATGACGTTCTACCAGAATAAGAAGCAAGGGGCGTATAGTATTTCCATAGATATGCGGAGCCCGTGAAGGCGTGTATTCCCACAGAGGATGAACAAAAATTCTACATAAAAAAAGAAAAAAATGAAACCTCATCAATAGAAATAGGCATGAAAGTGCAAGGACGTACTCCGGGACTAAAAGGAAGACGTTCAGAGGGCTTAATTACCTCTAAGTTCTAAAGTAATGCATTAGTTTCCCTTGGGCAACGACCCATGTGTATCATTCATGAGGTACGTGCGTTTTGGTAAGTAATGTGTGTTTGGTAGGCAAAGTGTGGCAGAGTAGACAAGATGTGTTGTAGCCGACACGGTGCAGTATGAGAGCAGCATCTTATACATAGATAGAAGATGAGATGCATCAAGAATGATGCTCACGTACGACTTTCTCCAACGTTATCTGCTGAATTCGATTGAGTTGCCGTGACTGTGACGATAGTTTGACCATAGACTACACTTCACCAAACTACATGAGCTCTATGGTTTGACATATTTCACTAAACCGCAAAAATGGAAATATTATGTCTTCCTGAAGTTGGAACTAGATCAGTACTTGCCATGATAATCGAAAGTTTACCACTGGCAGTGACTATGGCGTGAAAATTGTTACCTCTGGTAGTTAATATAGTGAAAAATTGTAAGAGTTTAAAACTACGACGGTGTTCCATGCAGCTTAATAGTGTGGAAGATGAAGCCCTGACTGCGGCATGGCAACTGAATTACTCGAGTTAGCTCTATGCTGACAACACGACAAAGTTGGAATTGACCACACGACATCGATGTAGATGAGGCTTCTTAAGAGTCGTAGGTCAAAGAAGGTACCTTATAGCTTTAAATTAAGATGGTGTATACTGTCATAGCGTTGAATATCTTCGCTGCACTATAAGAAAGAAAAGTTATTAGAGAACCGTGGAATTTCCACGGGTATTGCTAACCTAATCTAGTAATTTCATGCATGTGTCAATTAAATTTACTTGAGACAATTTACTAGACCAAGCACAAATGACAATATATTGAGAACAGAATATCCACTTCCACTCAAGAAATGAATCCCACTACTGTCTTTGTTTACAAACTTAGTTTCTTACTAATAATACTAAGCATCTAAGATCTAAAATAAAGACTGGAAGTTGTGTAAACGCATATGAATGAGGAGGACGGCTTCTTTTAACAAATTATGTTGTCGGATGGGTCCAAAATCGAGCTATGGGGACGAAATGAAAAACTTACGTCAGGCGAAAAGACGGTGCTGCATTTGAGATAAAAACTACCATCCCCATACTTGAATATGTTTTATCAAACATTTGTATCTGGGGTTGTTTTCGTAAAAGGAACAACAACAATAGGAAGAATCGTTGAAATAACTAAAACGTCTCGGTGGCGTAAGCCCATCACCCGAGGTAGAGGCAAATTCAACGAAGTCATTTTTGATCAACGAGACTAGGGCACATCCGCCTTCCTTCCATGGATTAGCTCTTCAATAATAACATAGGAAAAAAATAGAACGCCCCACTCTCCAGACGATCTGTCGCGGTAGAGGCAAATTTGCCGCGGTGGAGAAAATTCAACGCCGTAATTTTATATAGCCACCTAGACCCAGTTTTTTGACATCTACGTTACTGGATAGGGAAAGAAGACAACATGAATGTTTTTCCAAAATGGCCACCAGTTTGCAATAAATCCCCATAAAATTGGCACTCTTCATCATACATGCAAGATTGTGATTCAATGATGCAGAATGTTGTAATCATAGGAATTCTACCCGAAAATTTGAATAATTACGACTCTACCTAATGATGATCATGTTTTTTCTAGCGGTCGTCAGAAAACTGCAAGCAGTAGCGGTATATCACGAGGAAAACATCGAAAGTTGACGTCGTGATACATATATGCATTATGATGGGTCAATCAATAATTCGCGCGTCAAAAACGAAATAATTTGGACGGTTTCTTACTAAAAAATTTTCATCTTATATAATTGCTCACAAGTGGAACAGTCGGGGACCATCTTTTATGAAGCATAGAACAGCTGCGAATTTACAGTGTATCATAAGTTCATGGAAAAGAAGGTGTCGGGTTTTAAGAAAGGTCGAGCAGGGCTAGATCTGTGACAACCTGTGGTCGGAAATTAATGGGTTCTGAACAATAAACTAAAACGCGAACCAAGCTTGAATTTCGCTGTGGGCGAACCAAATGATGCGTGAAAAGCCGCTGGTAACGGATATTTTTGTGAGGAGTTTACAGTTTTACTTCTTTTCTTGGTTAGGATTGAGGGACAGCTATAATATAGGTGGGGCTTGCTCAAGCGAGGGAGGCAACTAATGAGGTGCCCAACACCCTCGTAGGGAGTACCTGGGAGGAAACTCTCGATGACGTAATCAGACCAGTGACGGATAGGCGTATGTGGGAGGGGACGTATTTACAATAGAAATATTTGCACTGGACGATGCGGGTAGAGGGGGTTGAACCCGACCTGTCGAGGGTTTAGCCCGTGCGGATTGATGGAACCCGTTTTGAGGTTGGATGGCTGACAGGCAGTCGCCCTCTGGCTTGTTCCTGTAAGCTCTACTTCTTATACACTAGTAGAGTGCGTTAGCGACGTCATGTCCTCAATTGCCTTGACCATGTATCACCCTGTAATAAATTGTTACTGAGTCATCTTGTGTGTCTACAACTATCACTGTGATTGCAAAAATACAAAAGATGAACAACTAACACTGAGTCGTCAATCAAGCTTTTTTACGTAAATTTAAGAAACTATATTTCGGAACAAAATAATTCTTCGTTAGATCTTCAAATAAAAAAAAACATCAACAGCAGCAACATCAACACGACAATGGGGGCAGCAAGTCGGAATGACCAGTGTTTTATACCATCCAATATATCGGTCTTCGAACCCACAGCCAAAATGATGAAAAAACGACCGCTATCATCGGCCGTTACCGAAATTCGTTTGTCAGTGCTCATCTCAACCTTAGTGAAGTGATAATATGTATCTCACGTGCTGGCAGTGTGTCTCCAGTGTCTTCGTTCTGTGATTCGTCAAGCGTGCTGATTTTTATCTCCATCAGTAGTGGTGAGTTTCAATTTCTTCAGCGACAGCGGTGTTTTTGTGTGTGCTCTTCTGATGCTCCAGCGTTTCAGCCCAGGAAAGTGTACAGCGCGTCTTCAGTTCATCAAATATAAATTACGTGAGCCACTGTAGTGCTAAAAAAAACCGTTCGTTCTAGCATCGGCAATGAATTAAATAAAAAAGAAAAACAATATACCTACCATTGGAATTATCTCCATGCCAAAATAAGAGCTATTTAAACCCATCAACCCAGTATATTCTGTCAAGCGTCAACGTGATCTGTGTCCGGCAATTTTCATTTAGAAAGGTGCATTAAAATCAACTACGTCGTCTTCAGAATGAATGCAGCAGTCTACGGTCTCTAAATTACAATCGAACGGTGCACAACTGTGCGGTCTACAGTTCAATGCCCAATTTTATTATGCGAAGTTCTTCCCAAAAAATTGATATGCCGACGAGATCTGCAGCAATGTCATCGTCATCAAAAGGTCCAGCAGCGAGGTGCAACATCCAAGCAAGAGCAAGTGCATCATGAACATCTTTTCATTAGGCTCAGCGTCCAAGCGTTGAAAATGAGAAAATCAACCGACGAGCGGAAATTACCAACGGATTTTGCAGGAATACCTCGGAAGTAAAAAGTCAATAGAAAAATGTAAAAATGGAAAAAAGGGCCCTCATCAAAAATAGTATACGTAATAGTATACGTAAGTATACGAACCTCATCTGTTGCATATGGTCTTTTACAACACATATCTACATACGTATGTTCAGATGAGGATTTATTATAGCAAGTCGAACATTATACAGTCACACACGCGCACTCTCATCCGCGGAAGCTCACAGCTTGCAAAAAAAGTTAAGTAAATGATTCGCCATTGCTTTTAGGAATAAATATCGGAAGTGTTCTCATAACCACCCATACTTAATGCATTCCATTAACAATGATTTCTAGATAGGCGCATAAGAGTGCTATTTATTGCTTCCCATATCGTCGTTGTTACAACACTTAAACGGGAAAAAAAAACTGCGCGAGGTATATCACTTTGTAGCACGCCAAGTAATACGGGGATGTCAACGATCCATATAATACGGATGTCTACGATAAAGCCCATCTTGTAGAGGACGGACGAGACCTAGTGTGTGCCAGCCCACTTCCCAGATACCCTGCCAATAGCGCTGCTAATTAGTTTGATGTTTATATGTATGTGTTTTTCCTTTCGTCTACTTAGCTCTAAAAAAAAAAAAACAGATCTGAACGGTGAGTTGAATGCGAAGGTCACGAATATGTTTATATGTGGATGAATAGGATGAACTTATGTTGGATAAAATTATGCTGATCTGATGCAAGCCGTCAAATGTCTATGGACTTGATAGTCGAAAACTGTTCCAGAGTTGATGCCAGCGAGCGTTTTCGGAGGACGGGGAAGGGTGTCGTAATCGTAGAAATTCTTACCACAAATTCTAATAATTACGACCCTACCTAATAATAATCATTTTTTTAGCGGTCGTCAGAAAGCTGCAATCAGTATCGGAATATCACGAGGAAAACATTGAAAGTTGACGTCGTGATACATATATAAGCTATGATAGGTCATTTAATAATTCGCGCGTCAAAAACAAAATAATTTGCACGGTTTCTTACGAAAACATTTTCATCTGAAATAATTGCTCGGAGGTGGAACAGCCGGAGAGCGAATTTTTTTCCTGAACCTTTCAGCAAGTACAGTCTCACGGCAGCCAATGGCGTGGCAGGTCAACGGTCACAGTGGGAGGGGCGAAAGGTGATGGTGTTGCACTCAGAAGTATACCTTGAAAAAAACTATGTAAATTCACAATTTACGCGCCGTGAAGTTTATTCTAACACTTAATAGGCATCAATTAAGGTGTGTGATGTACTGTACTTGAACTTCGTTTAAATGTGAGCAACATGTGAAAATTGCTCGTGTGTTAGCAGTTTATATTGAGTCTCAGTGTATTTTATGTATATGTTATAGGGAGTAAATGTCACCAAGCATATTGCGAGCAATGCCTAGCCAATAAGTGAATTGAATCACTCATACATTAAATGGATAGGCTTGTTGTAAGCTATGTTTCACTAGGCCAGGTTCTATTAGTTCAATGGAGAGTAATGTTAAAGAGATGCATGCATAACTATAGAAGTTTACAACGTTTTCTTTCTGAAGTATTACATAGGTTTTGTTCTCAGTTCCGTACTCTCTAACTTGACATAACTCAGCTTAGCCATACCTAATCTTACCTAGGCTATCGCTATCCTTGCTCAACCCTAATTACCATGGCATAACTTACCTATAAGCTAAACATATCTGACTTAAATTAAACCTTTTCTAAAACTGCTTATTCAACTCACTTATTGCCGAAGCAGTACACTGGGTTCAGCTTGTTCGTTGTAACTCACACACACACACACACACACACACACACACACACACACACACACACAAACACACACACACACATTATTTGTAGACACTGGTCAGTTGATACAGGAAATTGGTGGCACATTACGGTGACGACGAATCAGGTTAAAAAAAATGTTAAGGCACTGTACGTTCAAATATTTCACAAAAAGCGTTCTATAAGTTCTCATACCCTCGACGATACACGTACATTGTACTCACATTGTTCAGATGAACAATAAAGAAATAAATGGTTTCGATGTATGATGAGTGCTCTGCAACTCCACTTAAAGCGCGTTCGAGAAGGGCAAAACTCAATGTGCTTAGCTTAAATCAAGCGGGACTAAGGGCGTGTTCAATTTAGAATTTAAAAGTTGTGCTAAGTCAAGCCCACTTAACTTGTTCGAAACTATTGACAGGAACTTTTATTTCGTCGTTTTGCATGGTGTTAGAGGTGTTTGATGCGACTGCAAATGATGAATGATCTACGCTGGATTTCCTAGTAGTTATCATTTTGAATATTTGGTAGTGAGTCATAGTGTGACCTTCAAATTCTTTACTTCGTAATAGTGTGGGTGTAAAGCATGTCCATTGTTAAGGGCCGAAAAAAGCAGCATTTTTTTTTTCTATGCTAGTTTTTCACCGAGCAGTGATTTGTTGCTCATCTACAGTCTTAAATGAACAATGGATAGAGACACTATGCGCGAACGCATCACGTACACACAGACCAGTGTATAATATATGCATGCACTTTTCACACGCATTTCAATTCTTAAACAAAATTCAAGTACATAACATACCTTTATTGATGTCCATTGATAATCAATGGACATCAATAAAGGTATGATAGGGCGTGTTCTATCGAACGCATCACATACACACAGATCAGTGTATAATATACGCATGCACTTTTCACACGCATTTCAATTCTTAAACAAAATTCAAGTACATAACATAACTATATTGATGTCCATTGATTATCAATGGACATCAATAAAGGTATGATAGGGCGTGTTCTATTGGGACCTGAAAGTCGATCTAAGCCAAACCTACTTGACTTGACTTTTTCGAAACTGCAGACAGGCGTCCCGAATTCGTAACGTTTATTGAAGTTTCATTCGATGAGTCAACATTTAACACGTGTGAGGTTTCTAAAAACTCATTACTTTGTATGATTGAGATTTCAGTCAGTTCAACATAAGCGTGTCGCTTCTAACATCTAAAACACGATTCAAAAGGACGAAGCTAAAGTTCCTGCCAACAGTTCCGGACAAGTTAAGTCAAGTGGGCTTGGTTTTAGTTCGACTCTTAGGTCCCAATTCGACCACGCCCCGATTCTCGCTTGATTTAAGCAAAGCACATTGAGTTTATGCCCTAATCGAACGCGTTTAAGTTAAGTTACAGGGCACTCATCATACATCTAAACCATTCATTTCTTTATAGTACATCTGAATAGTGTGAGTACAATGTAAATGCATCGTCGAGTGTATGAGAACACATAGGACGCTTTTTGTGAATGATTTGAACGTGCATTGCCTTAACATTCTTTAAACCGTAATTCGTAGTAAGCGGAATGTGCCACGAATTTCCTGTATCAACTGACCAGTGTCTGCAAACAATGTGTGTGTGTATGTTACAACGAACAAGCCGAACCCAGCATATTGCTTCGGTAGTAAGTGAGATGAATCATCTGTTTCATAAACAGGTTGATTTAAGTCAGATATGTTTAGGTTAGATAGAGTAGGTTATGCCATGGTAATTAGGGTTCAGCGAGCATTACGTTAGCCTAGGCTAGATTAGGCACCGCTAGGCTGAGTTAGGTCAAGTTAGAGAATAAAAAACTGAGAACATAACCTATGTAATACTTCAGAAAGTCCTCGTCATGAACTGTTATAGTTATTCACCCATCTCTTATGTTACTGTTCATTGAACTAATAGAACCTGGCCTAGTGTAACAAAGCATAAAACAAGCCTATCCATTTAATGTGTGAGAGATTAAATTCACTTATTGGCTAGGCATTGCGCGCAATGCTTGGTGACATTTATTCCCTATGACATGTCCAAAAAATACTCATAGACACAACATAAACTGCTAACACACGAGCAATTTTTACATGTTGCTCACATATAAACGAAGTTGAAGTTCATCACACACCTAAATTGCCTATTAATTATCAGAATAAACTTCACGGCACGTAAATTGTGAATTTACACAGTTTTTTTCGAGGTACGCATCTGATTGCAACACCATCACAAACCATCACCCTTTGCCCCTCCCACTGTGGTCCGTGACTTGCCACGCCATTGGCTGCCCTGAGACTGTACTTGCTGAAAGGTTCAGGAAAAAAATTCGCAGCCGGGGACCAGCTTTTACGAAGTATAGAACACCCGACTCTGTTGGACGCAGGGGAAACGGTGTCAATAACTAACGACTTGACCGGAGCAGAGAACACTGCGAGGGTACAGTGTATCACAAGTTCATGGGAAAGAAGGTGCCGGATTTTAAGAAAGGTCGAGCAGGTCTATGTCTGTGACAACATGTGGTCGGAAATTAATGGGTTCTGAACAAAAAACTAAAACGCGAACTAAGCTTGAATTTCGCTGTTTGCGAACCAAATGATGCGTGAAAAGCCGCTGGTAACGGATATTTTTGTGAGGAGTTTACAGTTTTACTTCTTTTCTTGGTTAGGATTGAGGGACAGCTATAATATAGGTGGGGCCTGCTCAAGTGAGGGAGGCAACTAATGAGGTGCCAAGCACCTTCGTAGGGAGTACCTGGGAGGAAACTCTCGATGACTTAATCAGACCAGTGACGGATAGGCGTATGTGGGAGGGGACGTATTTACGATAGAAATATTTGCACTGGACGATGCGGGTAGATTGGGTTGAACCCGACCTGTCGAGGGTTTAGCCCGTGCGGATTGAGGGAACCCGTTTTGAGGTTGGAGGGCTGACAGGCAGTCGACCTCTGGCTTGTTCCGCCAAGCTCCAGTTTTTATACACTTAGTAGAGTGCGTTAGCGACGTCATGGCCTCAATTGCCTTGACCATGTATCACCCTGTAATGAACTGTAACTGAGTATCTTGCGTGTCTACAACTATGATTGTGATTCCAAAAATACAAAAGATGAACAACTAACACTGAGTCGTCAATCAAGCGTTTTTACGTAAATTTAAGAAGCTATATTTCAGAACAAAATAACTCTTCATGAGATCTTCCAAAAAAGTCATCAATAGCTGCAACATCAACACGACAAGAGTGCCAATTTTATGTGGATTTATTACAAACTGGCGGTCTTTTTCGCAAGAAGACACTGTTACGCTTCTCCTACTCTCAAATGTCCCACCAAGCATTCCCAACACTGTCTTCGACTTTCTGGAGAATGTGTTGTTTTAATGAATGACAAAGCATACGGCCATGAAAAGGTCAATGATGAACGACAGCACTTCTTTTCAAGGCAGACAAGAGCTCTTGATAACAACCCTCTGACTCAGGTTGTTCTCTTTCATTACGAGCGGTGTATCTACATGGGCATGTTTGGAGGTAAACATTATAGACAGAGCCTCTGCTTCCAAGCTCTGATGAGTGGGGATGGGAGCAGTAAGCTGGGTCATGGAAGGCCCAATACATTGTGTGGCTCAAGGGGCATGTTATAAACTAACACACTGCAACTGCAGACAGGCATGCAAGAAGCTCTGCTACTGTTACAAGGCCAGCCTCCGGTGCCCAGTTTTGTACCGTTGTGAGAGACAGTCTCAAGACAATTGACTGAATATGACTTATACGGTTATCACATTAAAGTTATTCCATCTTCATATACTTAATCAGTGCTCTGTCAGTATAACATGAATAGATTTTTGTCATAATTGGAACAACTTGAACCTACTTTTGTTGTAAACATCCTTTGTGGGGAGATCTATGTAATGTTCACCTTCACTTGGTAAAATATCTTTATTTTAAATCTGCTTGTGGCTCCATCCGTCCGTCTGTCCGTCCTTACGTTTGTCTGCACGTTACGCTTTTCAATATAGGCTAGGGGAAATTCAAATTGTAAGAAGCTCTGTTTTTCACTGGAACGAAGTTCAGTCATAGCTGTCTCCTTTAGCGCTTCTTGAAAAAAATTCAGTTAATTTCAAAGCAAAGACATGAAGACCATTTCACCCGTATCTTGTCTACTGCATTTCATTTCTTTCACAACATATGTTGTTTGCTTTGCTGGTGGCGCTCGACGTTTTTGATAAGACCTGCCAGAATAGATAGTAGATAGGTTACGCAACAGTAGAATAGGAGAAGGAGTCAAGTTCAAGTTTTAGCTGCTACTTCTGGGCAGGTCTTAGGAAGAAGTTTCACTGCCTTATTTGGTACATTTTTCAATCTTTCTATGCATGATACGGTTCCGAAGGCATTATAATTAAAGAGTCTTATTTTCTGTTGACATAGCACAGGTTCCTTCATTATTAGATAGGGGCAATTAGGATTATACGGGTCTGAGATATCACTGAAGGACATTGCTTCTGTTCTGTAAAATTTGAACAGGTTTCAGCTGCAACAATAGCAGCGTCATCGGATGGGTACATTGGTACAGAGAAACGTTCCCATGTTTCATTAGACGGCATTCGTCTAAGGCAATATCTTTCATAGAAATTTTGATCCTGTTAGGAATAAGCTTTGTCGCATATTTTTCTGATGAATTTCCTCGTAGCAGTTCGAGAAACTCAGTCCTGAATAGAGTTTTCGTTCCTTTCGTGCGTAATTCATTTCACTAATGTTTTCTTTAGCTCAATCTTCAAGCTGAGCTGACGCTTTTTATATTCAACTTGAGTGTCCGCGCTGTTAAGAATGACAGCGAAGAATTTGTGTTGAACCTGTTTCATTGATCATGCTTTCCTTCATACAATTGCCAACTTTAACGATCATGCCTGCAGAGCGTTCACGGCCAGCATTTTCATGGCTTCACAATTGTTGAGCATCGATATTCTTATTTTCTTTCTGTGACATAGACGAAAATTCTTATAGATGCAATGTTCCTTGCGCTTCGCCAAATTTGTTGGTGGAACATTGAATTAAAGTTTGAAGAATAGCTGATGCAAGGAATTCATCTGTGGGAAGAAACTAAGAATCAAGATGCATGAGAGTGCCAATGGAAGTTTCAGATATCTTCAATGCTGAGATTTCAATTCCGGAAATCCAAGAATTGCATTTAGACTTAGGTCTCCCGATACTTAGCCATAGATTCGATGAATAGAGAAGACAATGCTCGTACAAATCAGACTGAGCGTGCGATATCTTCATTTTGGAATTTCAACTGTCCCTAATTAAGATACGCTTGCCATCT
Source organism: Parhyale hawaiensis (assembly GCA_001587735.2). Taxonomy (NCBI): domain Eukaryota; kingdom Metazoa; phylum Arthropoda; class Malacostraca; order Amphipoda; family Hyalidae; genus Parhyale; species Parhyale hawaiensis. The sequence goes on from LQNS02278001.1 coordinate 7,821,963, forward strand.
TCTGCAACCCGCCTTATTTTCTACCTATCAGTTTTCAATGGTGCTTGAGAGGACGACCAGAGTCTCCAACCTGGGCTAATTTCCGCCTGTCTGTTTTGTTAAAGCGTGACAGAAAATGGACAGATAAATACACATCGGTCCTTATTATATCGTAGATTTACATTGCAGCCAATATTCAGCGCTTGAGGTTCAACTATCTTGGTATACAGTTTACGGTACCGAGCATTTCCGGTGAATTCTTTTGACAGAACTATATTTTCTGGGTGCTGCTCAACGTCTGCTCAACTCTAAGCTGATATTCGGGTCTTATCTTGCAGGGTGGATATTTTGCTCTCGCAAAACTCATGACAGTACAACTTGCGTTTCATTAATGGAAGATCACCCCTACAGGGATGAGACCTATTTCACAACAAAACCTATACTAGGAACCGGAAAAATAAAAAGCTTAATCAAAAAAATTGACGGCGGGCCCTCTGACTGATGGTATTTACCGCATAGGTTAGGTTAGAAGAGCAGTGCAAGGTGAAATGAGTTATAATAGCGTAGCTACCTTAGGATTGCTATTTTACAAGATGAGAATGTTAACGAATCGTGGAGTTGTCACGGGTCACCCATGGGGTACGTTAGCGTAGGCAATATTATTATTTTGTTAGGTTGACATACATTATTGAGTTAGAAAGAGTTCGTTATGGATAAGTGACGGGAAGGTAGGTAGCTACCTATAGACTTTATTTAACCGTGGACAATCCTCGGGTTCCGCTAGTTCTGTTCAATTTTCCGCATCAATGGCGGATCGTATTTCCTTATCTACAAAGTTACTTTATTCATTATTTGTAATTTTATACATATGTTCTATGTAGCTCTGCAAAATACTGGGTTTTCTACTCAAAAACTGATTTAGGATTTCTAGGTACACAAGCTAAAAATTTTGAACACATATATAGGTAATATTGTAGGTAGATAGAAGAATGGTTTGTAATATGATGAAATATAGTGGTTATGCTGAAAACAAGGGAGTCACACAACGCTAGGAATATGTCCAGTGTTTTTAGAATGCTCAATACTAAGCATTTCGACGCCAAAATTGTGCTTCTATGGTGATTAAGGCCAACGTTAAGAAGCATCTGATTAATAGGCGGCCATGGTGAAAATTTACTGAAATATCAGCTCTGCGACTCTAATGGCATGTCAACTGTTTCTGACAACTTCAATACTGTACATTTTGACACCAAGATTGTGCATCTACCATGAAAAACGGAAATTTTACGGGCATTGATTGAAAACTATCGGAAATTTTGAAAAAAATATGCATAGCGGCCATTACAGGTCAATGCTGAAGCGGATCCTTATTTAGAATCATTGAAAAGGGTTCAAATTTAGGACCAGTGTGCAAAGTTTCTTGCTTTTCCCCCAATGTGCATAATTCCATCTGAAATCCTCCCTTAAAAATGAAGGTATTAATTGCGAATATTTCAGCCATGCGCAAAAAAGGGGCTGAGAAAAGCACCCTGAAGTGTTGTAGGTACCTGAATAGTTTTTATTACTGCGTAGTGAAAGACTTCATATCTGATATCGGGCAGGCAGTAAACAATGATAATAAAGTGTTTTATCACCAGTACCTACTATTGAAGTGGTTATTGCTCTTCTCATGCATGTGATAATTGAGAATAGTTTGCAACAACTTAAGCTAATGGTGATATGTACTATCAGCTTCGTAAGTTTATTAAGAGTAACAACATGATAAGTCTGAAGCACTTGGCTGGTACCTCTCTCATGTACAGCACAACGACTTTTTTACGGTCGCACATCTCGCTTTACTGCTCGTGTCGTATGATTATTGATTCAATGGACTGTAACCAATAACTGATTTTTATATTAATGCTAGTGGACCCGTGCGTGAAGAATTCACGCAATAACCTATACGTTTGCCTAATGTCTCTAGGCCGGTGCGGAATCTCCTCTTCTCTTATTTGCTTCTTAATTTTCTTATTTTCTTCATTGATCCTTTATCGTGCTGGCTTCCTTAGGTCTTCTATATAGAGAGGCAGAAGTAACATCTTGAGTAAAATACTCCAACAAACTTAAACAAAATAGCAGCTTATATACAATGTGACCGCTCCGTAGCAAAGATACCGTTGATACCGTCTTCCCACCTCAAATATCTGTTTCATTTGAGGTGCTCAAATTTTGACCTATGAAGAGAAAACTGCTTCGTCAGAGAAAAGCAGCAAGCTAGAAGAAATAATTGTCCACTGCCTGTGAAAACTTATGTTTCGTCAGTTTCGTTGATAATTGCATCAAAGTGGGAAGAATAGCTCATGCAACGAAATCATCTGTGGGAAGAAACTACGAATCAAGAAGCATGAGAGTGCCAACGGA
>LQNS02278001.1:7835025-7847338 GCA_001587735.2 Parhyale hawaiensis
CTTCCTCTGAAAATCATTGTTAACATCCCCAAAATTTTCCAAAATAAGACATCCTCTCAGTATTACAATCTGACTTCCAAGGAGTGTACGAAGTGAGGTACCCGGCATGTCCAGGGCACACGAAATTGTTGCCTGGGTGATATGTGGTAGCATTATATTACGACAAAATGTATATCAGATCATTTCAAGGGGTGCACCGCGAGGTACGCTTCATGCTGTTTAAATGAGATGCAAGCAATTGACGAATGTAAGACCAGTTGCAGCAGATTGCGCTGTAGACTGTCGTAAGTGCCCTTAAATTTAGCGACTCTGAAACTACGTTAACTGGAGAATGAGTACATCATTTTGTGGGATTCTACCTCCGGGCCCGGAGCTAAGACCCAGAACTCAGTGAGACTCCAATCCAATCATGTTTCTAAATGATATGAAAGGCCGATATAATATGTGAAAATGACGTCATAATATTCAATTATTACATATAATTTGTACTCAGCCTCGCACCTTATTCAACGGAGGAAACATCGCTGGACTTTTAATTCTTGGAAACCAGAGATCACAGCCCATCGTTGGAATGTACAGTACATGTCTAGTAATAAGAAATTATTCTGATGACTGCAGGTTGGATTTGAGACACAAAGGAAGCGTTGCAGCAGTAGTTTGAGCGTAGAAGCGGTCCGAGTTCAGGGTTGATATCAGTGATTGTTTGTTATGTGTTATGTGTAACGTAAATTAAGCATTATGTAATGGGGGCTAGAATTAAGCTGTGGTAAGACTAAGGAATTCTGGCGTGCGAATGAATATTGAGTAAAGGGGTCGTACAAGATATTCATAACATCGGCATGCATATATCGGACTAGACTGTAACAAATGAAATAACATCAAGTCTATAAAATAGTATATATTGGGGGACGAAGGGGATGAATGTTATGAATTAAGTTGCGAAGCTAATTAAATTACGATTGAATGTCAAATATTTACACATATTAAAGTAGCGTTTGTTTGTTTTTTTTTTTTCTACGACGGTGATTGGGCAATAATAAGTGCTGCTTTAAATACTAAGTATACAGTTGGGTGTGCTCGGATACCTAAGAATTACGTGTAATACTAGACTGAAATAAGCAGATTATGTGTTGTGCTCAACGAAAGAGTTAGAAGGTGTGCAAATCCGTTAGCTCCGAGACGTAGAACACAAAGGCACAAAGGAGCGGCGGCAACTCCGTTCATGTAAACAAGACATTCCAGAAAGTGGGAAGACTGGCTGTGAACCTCAGTTTATAGTGACGTGCCGTATCGAGTAGGTGTCCCGTCTCTTGTTTGCTGAGGGGTGTGAGTATTCTCATGTGTACCCGCTAGCCACTAGTTACTAAAACAAATATTGTATACTCTCAAAGTGAACTCGTCAATTAGGTGACACCTCTCCATGCTAATTGTACTAGCCGGGATCAATATACAGCAATAACAAAGTCAACGTGGGAACTGTTGAGAAGCTCCAGTTTTGGTTACTTTATGCGAGTCGATTAAATGAGTTGATTACACGAATCAACCTCTCTAGAGCACGGGTATAAGTTTTAAGTAAAGTGCCAAACCCACGCGGCGGTACTTCTACCTCTGAAATGAAGGCGGGCGGTAGCAGCAGCTGTGAAGGCGAACAAACCAAAGCTCATTAAAATTTGGAGATGCGGTAAGTGTATCTATGTCATTTGAAGCGGCTTCAGTATTTAATGAATTTTATGTGAATACAATTTTGAAATGAAGATTGAAACAGTGAATGTTTTGTTGATCAATTTGAAATCCTCAGTGAATGTTTTGTTGATCAATTTGAAATCCTAAATTTAATAAATATAAAGAGTGATATCCCGCTCTGACATAATTGAATTAGCTGCAGAAATATAAAACAAAGAAAATTCAATATTCTAGCGAGTGCTGCTTTTCTCCTCCATACAGGAGGGCGGGCTCTCACTCTTTCACCACAAGCTTACTCACTCATCACCAGTATATTCACGACAAGAACGGTATACTCATCGTGCAAAGACGCCGACTAGAATTGCCGCACTCCCTGCACCTTGGCATCTAGCTCCAGATCCAGGCTGTGCGCAAATCTTCCAACCTCGTTTATTAGGAGTACTGCAGTCACTACTTATGAAGATCATGAGCTGAAGCCGTATTTCAGATGTTCTAAAGTTTTGTACTGATAAATTGTTAATTGTGAACGTATACAAATGATCAAGTTAATAGAATTTCGAGGAGTGCCCAACTTTTGTCTGAGTCCGATTGATATAGTTTCCATTGTGGTTTGTGGTTTAGGTTTCTGCGTAAATGTTCAATGATTTTCTTAATACTAGGTAGAGTTGATCATGCCTTTGATTTCCCTGCAATTGAAGCTCGTCGCTGCCATCTTCCAGGTGAGACACCGTTGTTTGCCATGTGCATGTTATATTTAAGATTATTTATTCAATGGCGGAGGTTGGCTGTCCTCCTAATGTTCGGTAGTGAGCGTTGTTGGTGCGGCGTTGGGATTTGTATTTCTCGTGTGTAACTATTGCTTAGTGTCAAAATTAATCACACATTAACTGAACTGAATAGGATAGGCGTATATTTCAAATGATAAATATTAATGGAGCTATCAGACTCTACATCAATATCACATGAGCTAATAAGGAGACAGTAGCTCAATTGTCAGCTCGTCCGTGTCTCATTCTTTTTTTTATATCTTGTAAGTTGATCATTAATTATCATTGATTTAATAATTAATATTGTTAAAATAAACCCCCCTTTTTTATATGTATTCCCAACGCGCCCTCAACGTTCACATGCGCTCACAATTTCATAATACCGTAACAATAGCGAACGTGCATGCTGTGTTGCTCAGCACTCTGTCTTTGTTCTACAAAAAGGACTTATATAATAACTATGCCTCTATCTATTTTTCATGAGTTTATGTACATTTATATTATTTTGCTCCTATAGTGTAGATTTTACAAACATTGCGCCCTCCTAAGCGATTCTTAATCATTATACTAATGAATACGTTTCTAACAAGTTACAAGTTTGTTACAAGCCAGCGACAAAGGGGATGTGGCAACCGAATGGCCTTCTTCGCTTGTCGGCCTACCCAATGTAGCCCAACATTCTTTCAATCTGACGCTCTCCTTATGTATATGGTGTATCTGCAAAGCTCAAAATGGTTTTGCTTACAACTCTCTAATTCTTGACCTACACACAGTAAATTTTTGTTGTCTCACACGATTCTTGAGAGTGTGCCAAATTTCCAGGGTGGATGAACGTGAGTTCAAACCTTGTCATACGCTTAATCCACTGGCTAATGTTTATTTTTAATATAAATTTCTGAATCATTAAATCAATATATACTGATCCATAATTACAACTGATGTTGTAAGTGTTAAAATCACTTCCCCTTGAACCTAATCTTTCTTCAACATGCCTTATGCGAACGCGCCCCATAGAGCTGTACAGCGCCTACAGCCAATCAGGCAGCCCTCTTTGTTTCTATAGTATGCTTTCTATGTTACATTACTTATTACATGAAATTTTGGGCAAGAACTTCGTCATTATGAATTTCCACAGTAGCTTAGGCTCTACATTGTATTTCATTCAGTTCGTGCGTATTACCTTTTGTTTTTACTGAAATTAGGATAATTTATTGATGATTATTTTAAATTATTAGAATTTTGAGATTTGGCTGAAATTTTCAGCCATATAGCTAATTAAGGGTTTAGATGTAAATAAGGACGTTAGGTGTAATTTTCTCCCATTAGGTGTAATCTAACGTCTAATGAATCCTTACGTGTAAGGTTAGGTTAGGGCCAGGTCTGGTTCTGCTAACGTTCCTAATAATCTTTTTCCCATGTATTAAGCTTCAAACTACGTACAAATTCACCTAAAACAAAATCCCTCATTAATGCAGTAAAAACACCTAGGAACGTTAGCAGAACCAGACCTGGCCCAACCTAACCTTACACAGGCCTGCTGATTGGAAGGTGTTCTCTAGTAGGGGTGGTCGGTGGGGGATAGGGACGTATATATATATATATATATATATATATATATATATATATATATATATATGTATATTAGAATTAAGATAAGAATTTCTGACTCCATGGCGACGGACCGGTCATCACGAAAATTTGATCATTTGTGCATTTTAACATTTCTAACTATTTCTGCAAGTTTTATGAAAATCTGTTCATAACTTTTTGAGTTATCTTGCTGACCTGCATGAAAACAAAAAAACATAAAGAAAAACCATCAAACGAACAAACAGATCATCATAATTATTAAGTTTTGGTCATCTACGCTTCATAACATATCCAACACTTCCTACAAATTTCATGAAAATCTGCACGAAATGTTTTTAGTAATAGTGCCAAGAAAAACAAACAAATAGTTCAATGGTTCCTTCACCGAAATTTAATCATTCGTTCCTCCTAACATGCCTAATAAACGCTGTAAATTTTCTTTAGATCCATCCATAGCGATTTTGAGTCATCTTGGTGAAAGACAAACAAACAGAAAAAAAACTTGTCAGACATGCGCATAAACTCGACAAAGACATAACCTCCTTGTAGGTGATAACTGCCATGAACTTCAACTGAAGTTTTACCCTTGATATACTAGTATTGACGACACTTTTAGGATCAATGATCACTCAGGCTGACAAATTATTTCCTCCGCTGAGAAGGTTATGTTTGTCAAGGTATTTGTTTGCCTGGCTCTGTGTCACCAGCCAATATAACTTTTAAGTTATGGAAGAATCCTCTCAAAATTCATAGGAATTGTTAGGAATGTTAAGAGGAACAGATGAGTAAATTTTGGTTAGATCCATTCAACCGTATGTTGGTCTGCCTTTTTTGTACTATAATTCAAAACGTTATGGACGGCTTTTTATAGAATTGACATGAATTGGTAGGTATATCACAAAAAGTTAATGAACAAATTTTTGTGATCTGTTTGTCCGTTTAATTGTCTCTATATTTAATTGTATGTTAGCCACTGATATAATTAAAAAAATTATAAACGGATCTTCAACAAATTTGCAGGAATTGTTAGAAATGTTAGGAAACAAATAACCAAATTATTTGATGATCAGTTTCTCCGTTTGTGTGTTTGGCTGATGTTTATCTAAATATTTGTCAGAACATAACTCACAAGATTACGGACGGATCTCCAAGACAATTATAGAAGCTGTTATTATTTTCGCGCGGCACAAATAATCAAATTTCAGTGATGATATAGAAGAGATCCTAATATCAGAACCAAATAAAATTTTTCGTTAACGTTGCTTTGCTTGGCTGAGGTATGCTCGTTCAGAGTGGTCTAGTTTAACATGCAGTGAATTAATACAAAGCACCAAACTGTACGATGTTGAAACTTATTGCTCAATCAGCTCCTGGCTGTGGCTTTTGAAATAAATATAGCCACTTCACGTCAATCAATAATTCACTGGACTATTGGACTGTAGCTCGACTCTCGATTTCCATTTATTTTAAGGCTAACTCACTTCGTTATATTTACTGATCAAACTTCAATGTTAATTCACGTGCTGCACTGAGAAATATTGTTCATGACATTTGGTTGAAGTATTTCCCCAGACAGAAAAAAATAAAAAAATATCATTCCCTCAGAAGAAAAATTGAATGTTAGGTATTGAATAACGTTTTGTAATTACTGTTCTTATGACTCTGGAATTACAAATGAAAAAGAAAGAGTTTTATCAACCCCCAAAAATATGGCAGTGATATGAAGATCAGCTGCGCTTTACACCAAGGTAATAAATTTAAAGATGGGTAGCAAAATTCTATAATGAAAGATGTTCTGTGTCTGATAATTTGTGCGCACCAGTACCGTTTCGATACCTTACCTAGAGTACCTTGTGGGTCTTCGGAGGAAGTCCAGGTGACGTTCCGCACATCATCCCACGTATGTGGCATCACGATGCTGGGTATCTTCTGTGGGACCGTAGTTATCGATCAAAGAGAGAGCCAGCAGCGAATTATCTCCACAGTGCACGCAACCGCTGACCGCTTGTTTATCTCGTATTCTTCTTAAGAGACAATTCAGTAAATTTTGACCTCAGTGGCGTTTTGAATATACCGATACCATTTGTTATACAAGCTTGCTCCCCGTACGGTGAAGCTATTAGAAAATTTTGTCGCCACGGCTATTCCGCCATCTCTATTTGGGATGCGTTTATCACAAGTCCTTCCAGTTCTTTTTGAGTGTCTGGCGACAATCTGCTCATTCACATTCACAGGGATACGTTCCAGAATTTTTCCTAACATACATGATTGTAAAGCCGCGTCTACCCGACGATCTTTTTTGTCGAAGTTTGTGATCGTGAAAACATTTTGATCGCCAAACACACGCGACGAGCCTTCGAAGTTTGTGATTTTTGATCGCCAACAGTGCTGGAAATCACGATCAAAAAAGTTTGTTAACTATATTTCACTCTGTAAATAGATGTATCTATTTTGAATATATTATTCATAATTAAACATAACTTTTTATTTAAATTTGCCTTCCTAGGGAATTTTTTTTATGTTTGATTCGAACTTCTGCACTGCGGGAAGCATTTGGCAACTATATACAGCTAATTAGTAATAACTGTAGCATATAAATCAAATTACGTCAGTAACCCTCATTTTTTTTATAAGTAAAAGCCACAATGGAGCAAGAGTTCTGTTTTAATGGAATAAACGGATGTACACAGCGTGAATTGCAATAGAAATTAAATAAATTAATAAATAAGAAAATGAGATATTATTGTTCTATCGCGTGTATTTCTGCAATTGAGGGGATGCCAGTGAATGAATTTTTAGCTATACTCTTGCCAGTATATATAAAGTTTTACCCGCCAATCAGCATCTGCAACTACAATATATATCTGACCGATAATGTGAGGGCGGAATATCGATTAATGGTAATGGAATGCTGAATTTGCGTATAGTGACCGTGAATTGATCGTGACTTCTGTTTCCGATGCCGTTGGGACAAGGAAGCGAAATTGTTTGTGATTTTGATCGTCGATTATTGTGTTTGTGATCGCTGAAAAGATCGTCGTGTAGACGCGGTTTAAGTCTCTCGAATCTTTTTTGTATTGAATACAATTGGAAACAGCTAAGTCGTTTGTGGTAATCGTACTCTTGCACGTATCGAATTCTGACCGTAAACGATCTTTGGATACCTTCAAATTGTGCTAGCTCTTTTCATGCACTCGGTGTCCTAAGTGGAGAACCGTATTCTATTCTCTGAAGAATTATTTGTTTCCATAGTCTGAGCATTACATCTACTTTGCGTGACGAGAAAGTTCGTAAGACCCATCCACTCCATCTTTTTCCTACAACGATAACTTTATGAATGTGTCCTTCGTAGCTAGCATCGTCTTCCATTCTCACTCCGACATCTCTCAAAACCGTCTTTCTTTCAATTTCATGCCCATCGCTTATGGTATATAGTGTGGATTCAATGAGTGTTCGATTTTTTCCGCATCTTAGCAGTTCGAATTTGCTTCATTGAAAGTCGCATTATTTTTTACTGACCATTGGCAGATAGTTTCCAAATCTCGCTGTAGAGACAGCACGTCTTTCACAGATTGCACAGCAGCTAGTATTTGCGCATCGTCAGCAAATAGCAAAAAGGACGGCATAGTTGCATCCGTACCCCATGTCGATCATTGATCATGATAAGAAAGAGAACAGGTCCAAGCACGGTGCCTTGTGGCACTCCACTGAGTACCGGCTGTCTTGATGACACTTTGTCGTTTGTGATCACACTTTGAGTTTTATTTGAAAAAAATGTTCAAGCCACCAAAGACATTGTCCACGAATATCCATACGAAAAAGTTTTAACATTAGGATTCTCTGGTCAACCTTGAAAAAAGCCTTGGCAAAATCGAAGTACAGTGACGAGAAAAAAAATCTTTGTACTTCCCTGACAAGAAAAAAATTGACACGAGAAATGTGAGTTTACCATACTCGACATAATAAAGCGAGAAGATGTTAGTTATGATGCATTGCCTCCGCCCACTCATAGCAAACCTCCATCACCCAGCCAACCCTCAGCAAGACTTGTGTGCTGCTGCAGTGAGGTTAATAGTGGGTCGCTCCTGGCAACGTGTTATATTTCCTTTCTTATAAAATTGAAGTCATATAACTTTATACCTACTGCACACAATGGGTCAAAAATGCTTCAAATGAAGGAGTAAACCCTTGCTCTAACTATGCTAGTAAAGGGAGACTGAAACGTGAGGACTTGGGTTTCTTTCCGGCACGCTGCCCTGGAAGACTCAGGTCTATCTGCAAGCGATCGTGAATTGTCCTTGTTGCGACATTCTGGCAGAGCTCAGGATGTTTGTTTTTGAGTTCAACGGCAGTTAAAGCATGATTTGGATAACCTCACATTTTAGAAGCTTATTTGATCTCAGTGTAGCTTTCTTAGGTGCGCAAGAGCTTGACTTCTATTGTGATACCGTCCCTGTTGCTAATTTTGTCCCCGACCGCTTTAGCTCATAGATTATCACTCTTGACACCTCCAGATCATTTTCCAGACGGAAATAATTTTTCTGATTATAGTGGAACAACTGTGATTATGGCCGAGATAGGAGTAGCACCGGGTAGAGGCAGCTCATAACTCCGCCAGGCCCATGCCAACACTGTCTTGCGTATATAATCTGTTTACGTATCTCAGTTGTACATACGATACGCATCATCATCTGTACCTCAGCAGACTCAATAGTAAACCTTATAAGTGTCACTTATTGTCTTCTTACCCCCACTGCATGGAACATAGTCGTCTGGAACCTGAGCCCCAAAACCCGCCGTAGAATGAGAGTTGCACCAAGCTACAGTGCAAAGGGTACTAGTAGACTGAGTACCTCCGAATGCCGCTATCTTGACGATACGCATTCACATTTATTATCGATATATTCCCCATATTCAACCATTTACGGGGTGCAATATGGTAGAAATATGTCACAACGTTCGACCATATTGCCAACCATAATTCCCGACCATACATATTCAATTACAACCATAAAGGTTTTAGCTGCACAATCATGATCTACCATAGTGAACCGTAAGAAACACCACTCGAGACCAAAATCGACTGTGTTGAGCGAATGATTCTACTATATTCTACCAAGATTTAACTTTTTCAACTGTTGACATATTATGCGCTGGATGCCTGCTTTGTTGGCTGATGATTAATTGCTTGTACAAAAAAAGGTAATTTATAGGTGCTAGTTAGGCCTGCAGCTCAGAATGGTAAAAGGGTCTGAACTTCAGGACGATGCTATAGAGCAGGAGCTTGATTCAGTATTGTGCAGTTAACGCACACAAATAAATAAGTACATCTTCTTCAACTCTAAGCTGGTATGCAGCTATACGACACAGTTTAGAGGAAGTCACTTGTCGATGGATTAATTTGGGCCGTACCCGTTGTCAAGGTACGAAAGGCCAATTTTATCATGAAACTTGACATTGTTTTCCATAGAGCTAATAGGAATAATTTGTTTATGAAACTTCACAGATACAAACTGAATAAACATAAAAATAATACTAATATTTGATCAAAGATTGCAATAAGGGATAAAACGAAAAATACGAATAATGGGTAACTGCGCTAAAGTAGTAAAAAGTTAGTAAAATTTAGAAACAGTAGATAAAAATAGTGTCAAGGCAGTTAGCGTCCTCACATACTCTTAAATTTTCTGCAATTTATCGACAGTAAAGAAAAAACTGAAAATGTGCACAATATTTGCACTATAATATGAATTTTTAGATGTTTCGCATTCAAACTTATAGTCATGCAATGTTATTTTGGTCGATTATGTTGGGAATTCTAGCCATATTATAATCCATGGGAACCCATACATATTCTTCCCCTAAATAATGGGAGGAATTTCACTCGTGATCGTACGTACGAAAATCCGTTGAAAACCTACCTGGTTGTGTTCTAGCATATACTCTACAGTATATAGTCTTTGAACATCCATGTACTGCCATCTACCATATTAGTCTTCAAACATCCATGTTCTACCATCGACCTTCGTTTCCTGACAAACCTTAAACAACCAATATTGCCTCCACCAATATCGGCCTAAATACACTAAAATCAACGTTATGTTTTGGTCGACATATCTACCACATTGTTTCATCATCCATAATCGACCGTAATCTCTCATACACCACTATATTCTACTATTGTATCAATCATTATTTCCGACTGGGTGTTTGTTACAGTAGTCACAGAGTCTCCCTTTTCTAGCATAGCTAACGCAAGGGTTTACTCCTTCACTTAAAGCATTTTTTGACCCATTGTGTTCAGTAGGTGTACCGTAAATTATATGACTTCAAACTTATATAACAATAACACTCCGGCGAGAGTGACCCACTATCATCCTCACTGCAGCAAGACACAACCCTCGCTGAGAGTTGGCTGGGTGATGGACGTTTACTATGAGTGGGCAGAGGGAATGCATCATCATTAACATCCTCTTGCTTCAATATGCCGAGTAGGACAAACGAAATACTAACTTATATATCTCATGTAAAGTTTTTTCTTGCCATTGAAGTGTAAACATTTTTTCGCCGGCTCTGTATATTACGTCCTCATTCTACCCTTGACGTAATATCGCTACGATGGAATCATAATGCTCCAGCAGTTGTAAGGTAGTGGAACGTATATGCCGAAAACCATATTGTATTGATGTCAGTAGGTCATTATTCTCTAGATGGTGCACTAGGTGCTAGTTAACTAGATTGGTCTAATGTTAGCTGGATCTGTACTATTTCCAGTTTTGGGGATTGGAATAATGATTGCGTGTTCATAAATTCTTGGTATAACCCCATCCTCCAATGATTTGTGCCAAATGAGGTAAAGCGAGTAAGAAATGCTTAGCTTGCACATTTTGAGGGTCTTTGCAGGAACATCATCTGGTCCTGAAGAACTGTTTCTGCTTAGTTCATCAATGGCTAATTCAGTGCTTAGTTATAGCAGCTATCATGAGGATTAAGTTTCCGGCAAAAGTACGCGATTGGCCGCTCTCCTTCCGGATAGCCTGGGTGAGCACACTTCCTACGGATTTTGACGACCCATCACAATACAACCGATACGGCTTGGTTTGGTCGGGATAAGCTAATACGAGTGCCTTGATGACCTTTTCTTTTAGCAGGTCAAATGCTTGCTGCTGCTGCTTAGTCCATTGAAACCGTACGCCCTTTTTGGTCAACTCGACTAGCGGCGCTGATATTTTTACGTAATTCGGAATGAACTTCCGGAAGAACCCGGTCGCTCCTAAGAAGCTCCTAACCTGTCTGACAGTTCTCGGTGGGCTTGCATTAGCGATGGCTTCTGCCTTTTCGGATCCGCCCTAATCCCGTCCTTATCAACGACGTTACCTACGTAAGCTACCGAGGAAGCTGCGAAAGTGCATTTCTCCAAACCTATCTTGAATCCTGCAGTCAGAGCGCGTGTGTCATCTCGAGATGCTGTTCATGGAAACTAAAGCATCGCGAAAAATAATGTCGTCCACATATGTAGAGATAAACTTTTGTAAATATTCGCTGAACCCCATCGTCAGTGCCCGTTGGTGAACGGCAGGTGAATTTTTTAAACCATAGCCACTATGCATCCAGGACCAGCTTCCGGTAGCCGTTTGAAAGCTTGTAATCTCCCTGCTCTCCTCGCCAAGGTCTATTTGGTGAAAGCTGCTTTTCATGTCCAGGGTCGTGAACATCACCGCACCTCCTAAGCTTTCCAAAGAGTCGGCCATTAGAGGCATTGGGAATACGTCCTATTTTGTAACGGTGTTTATCTTTCTGAAGTCTATACAAAATCAAAATGAATAAATGTGAGTTCCGCTAGCAGCTTGTCTCTATGTCCTTTCTTAGGCACTAGAATTATCGGCGAGTTCTAGGCAGTGGGGGTGGTGTTTTTCTGAATAACGCCGACTTGGAGCATTTGCTGCACGTGTTCTTCAATGAACCGTTTAGTCGCGAAAGGCACCATACTTCGCTAGTAGATTAACTATCGCGCTCCGCTGTTCGAGAGGTAATTGCTACGTCTACTTAATTTAGGGCGTCTTCGAACTGGGTTTCGTGGATGTCAAATTCTGTTTTATTAGCAATGCATTTTTACACTTGCCGTCCCTAGCGAGGAATTCCCTTGGCCGTTCCGGTAGCGAATTTTTTTTTCCTGAACCTTTCAGCAAGTACAGTCTCAAGGCAGCCAATGGCGTGGCAGGTCACAGGCCACAGTGGGAGGGGCGAAGGGTGATGCTCAGTGATGGTGTTGC